>JARYHS010014520.1:0-51423 GCA_031002005.1 Vandiemenella viatica
CATATTTAAATTTAGGTACAATATACACGGGTATTTCTACATTCATTGCCACCATCAACATTTCCTGCTTAAATCTCTTACTTCGAGAGCCGGTAGCAGTAATAACTATTAATAGATAACACTTCAACTTGATTAGTATTCTCAACATCGTTAAACCATCCTTCAGCAAGGCATGAAATTTCCGATCCAGTGTTAATAAGAACTTCTGTTTGTCTGTTACAATCATTAAGATGTACTATAGGAACATTATCTAAAACCTCTTCTTCTACTCTATCTCTTCCAATAAATCATCTCTTATATTCATAATAATTGTATTGCTGCGGGACTGGACTAGTGGTCTTTCTGACCCCCAAGCTGCATTTCTCTTTCAGACTTTGGGTTTTTTCCTGTCACCCCACCATTATCCTATCTCATTCCATAACCATCGCAACCTGTTATCCTGGACCTCCTACCATCCCTTGACATATGAACTCTTCTAGATCCAGACTTCTGTCTCCCCAAGTGCTTAAAAACAAGTGCAATTTTTCTGTAATATTGTAATACATTAAAATAGTCTGATCTCTCAAAATATCAATAAATTCCATAGTGTGCACCTTCCCACTATAATTATAAAAGTCATATTCTTCCTTTACATCAACACTGTCCACTTCATGGTTATGGAAGGAGCGACGGTAATGGTGGGGTAAAAGGAAAAAACCCACAGCCTGAAAGGGAAATACAGCGTAGGGGTCAGCCAATCACTACAATTTAGATGAACTTGGAACCCAACCACCCTTTTCTCCAACTGATTTAGAGTACATTGGCTATCATTCTATCTCTGTATATGCTGTTCCTGTGTTCTTAACAATTCCTCATGTCCATCCATTAATCCACAAACATCTTGTATTAACATACTCAATCCAACCAAACTTGCTATGAAGATTCAGTTCATTTTTAAATTCAGAAAATTAATTTCAGTAAATTTAGTATTGTTTTCAGAGAAGTTGCTATCAAATATTACATTAAAATTAGTAACTAAGGATTCTAGAAATGCTTGCAAATTTTGAATTTCGGCTATATTCAACCAATTACGAAGTTCATTTGACGCCAAAAATAAAGAGGTAAGAATTGATTTTACGGAGTTACCACCAACGAACATATAGAAACATATATTCAAACACCCAGCACTGATCCTGATGCAATAAACCACGTTCTCTTAACACTTTCAGCTATTTTTTTCTCTCTTCCATAGCACTACTCTTTTAAAACACTTAAAAAACTACACACACACACCCACGTCCCTCATCGACCGTTGAAACACGCAGCTACCCCTCCCCTCCTTCCCCCTCCCCAGCAGGACGCAAGTATATGCTTGATCATAGTTCTACCGAGCCTAAGAGTAAACAATGTTAAGCAAATTTCAAAATTTTTTGTATACAACAGCGGCGAGTAAATAGTGACGATAGTAACCGAACAAAATATTTCTTTACCAAAGTCTATTCTATGTTAAATGCCTTAACGGGAACATTTATCTATTACTTCTTCACAGAGCCGATTCATTTATAAGCAATTTGTGGCTGTTTGCTGGTGCAGTTTTTTTTTACGTAAATAAAACGTTCTGCCGATCAATTAGTATCGTTGAAATATCGTGCCTAGCGGTTGGTAGTAAGTTGTGAACAGTTTATTTGGATCATTCGGTTAGTTCAACTTTCATCCTCTCCGTAGTTTTTGCTTTCAAAGTAATTTTATTATTTCACTTTTAGTGAATCGCGGAGGGACTGTGTAGGGACTGTGACTGCTGTGTGCAGACGCGGGCTGAGGTGGCTGATCTTCGCACTCAGTTTGCAGCTTTGCTAACGAAAGTTATGAGGCTGGAAGCTGCCGTAGGTGGACTGCAGCAGATGTGGAAGGGGTGACCCTGACGAAGGTAATGTTCTCACAGGTTCTCCCCTGCCAAATATCGTACCTGCAGTCCAGGCTGAGACTTCGGAGCCTGTGCGGCAGTCGCCTGATGGTGTCTGGCGCGTGGTTTCCGGACGTCGACGCCGCATGCGGGGCAGGCGAACAGGTCTGAATCCCAGGAGGGCAAGCCTGTACCACTGTCCAATAGATTTGATGTGTTGTCTGGATCTGATTCAGATCCACAATCGTCAATCAGCGAGTTGCCAGCCCCCCCCCCCCCCCCCCCCCCCCCCGCCCGCTAGGTCTGGACGATCACAGAAGGGGATTCTGCTGATAGGTAGCTCCAACGTTAGGCGTTTCATTGAGCCCCTTAGGGACATGGCGAACAGGTCTGGGATGAAGTCCAATGTCAATTCATTGTTCATTCTGGGAGGTCTGATCCATGATGTGGAACAGGCCATCCAGGATGCCATTGAGCGGACGAGGTGTAGCCAGCTGCGGATTGTAGCTCATGTCGGCACCAATGATGCTTGCCGCCTTGGGTCGGAGGGTATCCTCTCTTCCTTCCGGCGGCTTGCTCATACAGTGAGCTCTGTGGTTGATGACCGCAAGATTTCGGCTGAGCTAACCATCTGTAGCATTGTCGATAGAACTGACTGTGGACATCTGGTTCAGAGCTGAGTCGAGGGTCTGAACCAGAGACTGCGTCGTTTCTGCGATAATCATGGCTGAAGATTCCTTGATCTTCGCCCTGGGGTCGAGTCGTGTAGGGTACCATTGGATAGATCAGGTGTGCACTACACACGTGAATCGGCTACACGGGTGGCAGGGCCGTGTGGAGTGCATTGGGGGTTTTTTTAGGCTGAGGGAGGAAGACCCGAAACTGGGATTACAGTCACGGGCAGCCCAATTAAATTTGGCACCTTATGTCAGGCACAGCGAAAATCAATCTCGACCGTTAAAAGTACTCGTTATAAACTGTAGAAGTGTTTGTAATAAGCAGCCTGAGCTTGAAAGCGTTATTAGTAGCACAGAAGCTGATATTGTATTAAGTACTGAAAGCTGGTTAAACCGGATATAAGTTCAGCAGAAATTTTTAACCATAGCTTGAATGTTTTCCGTGAGGATAGGTTACATTCAAATGGAGGTGGTGTATTTATAGCTGTTCGTAAACACCTGTCGTGCAACGAAATAAATATTGATACGGTCTGTGAAATCCTATGGATTAGACTAAAAGTAGCTAGGAAAAACTTGTAATAGTGTCTTTCTATCGTCCACCAGATGCAGATGTAGGTGTTGCTGAGGCCTTAAGAAATTACGTAAGTAATATAGCTCGTCAATTTCCGGATCATGGAATAATACTAGGAGGCGACTTCAACTTGCCGTATATTGACTGTAGTAATTACGCCCACGTTACTGGTGGCAGGGATAAAATATCCTGTGAGATTATTCTCGACCTTTTCTCAGATCTTAATCTTGAGTAGCTCGTCACTGAACCAACGCGGTGCGACAACGATAACGAAAACATTTTAGATATTCTCGTTACAAATAGGCCTGAATTATTTACGGACATTTCTACCACCGCGGGAATAAGTGATCATAAAGCTGTAATTGCTACAGTAAAATTAGCAGTCGAGCGCAAAAAGAAAAAAGAAAGGGTCTTTTACAGGTTCGAAAAGGCCCCAAAGGAGAGTTTAAGAACGTTTTTGGGAGATAAATACATTAACTTTATAGAAGGAAGAGGCTCAGTTGAAGATATGTGGCTTCGATTCATAAATATAGTCAGGGAAGGTATGGACTTACATATACCGAAAAGGACAATCAGGGACGGGAAAGATCTCCCGTGGTTTACGCGTGAAGTTAAAAGGTTACTTAAAAAGCAAAGGAAGATTCATGCACGCTCAAGAAGGACGATGTATAGGAGTGATTTAGAAAAGCTAGCTCAGACAACAGGACCGGTCAAGAATGCGACGCGCGAAGCCTTCAATGACTTTCGAGGCAACTCACTTTCCAAGAGCCTCATTGAAAATCCAAAGAAATTTTGGTCGTATATAAAAAATAGGGGGTTGTGACAACAATAGGCCAGTTCTACTACAAGACGGTAGGGAAGTTGATGACAGCCGCGTCAAGGCTACCGTATTTAACGCCGAATTTAAAAATTCCTTCACTGACGAAAACATGGAAAACATTCCCGTTTTTCCACGGCGTGTTGAATTTGAGATGGATCCAGTACAAATTGATAGTGTAGGTGTCATAAAGCAATTAAAGCTCCTGAAGTGGGGGAAAGCGCCGAGTCCCGATGGTATACCAGTAAGAGTATTTTCGGAATACGCGGAAGAAATAGAACCATTTCTGTCAGATATATTTCGTAAATCTTTAGAGGAAAGAAAAGTACCTTCTGACTGCAAAATTGCGCAAATGATTACCGTTTTCAAGAAAGGAGATCAGAGAGATCCTAGGAATTATCGACCGATATCGCTAACATCTGTTTGCAGTAGAATTCTGGAGCATGTCATATGCTCTAACGTTATGAAGTTTCTAGATGTAAACGAGCTACTTACAGCATACCAACATGGATTTAGGAAGAACCGATCATGTGAAACGCAACTGGCTCTATTTTCGCATGATGTAATGAAAGTTATTGATGCAGGATCACAAGTTGATGCTATTTTCTTGGATTTTCAGAAAGCTTTTGACTCTGTACCACACAACCGACTCTTAGCGAAGATCCGAGCGTACGGTATATCTGATCAGATTTGCGAATGGATACGTGATTTTCAAATGGTCGGTCACAGTATGTCGTTGTAGACGGGGAAGCCTCTTCTAAAGTAGATGTTACTTCGGGCGTTCCTCAAGCAAGTATAATAAGACCACTTCTTTTCTTAATTTTTATAAACGATCTCGGTGACAACGTTAATTGCAGGATGCGATTTTTTGCTGATGGTGCACTTATTTATAGGGACGTGAGGTGCTCCGACGATTGCTAGGAAATTCAGCAACGATCTGGATGTTATTATGGAATGGTGCCGGGAATAGCAGCTTACACTTAACTGTAAAAAGTGCAAGGCAATGCACATAAGTAATAAAAAGACCCCGCTTGCTCAGGAGTACAAAGTTAACAATTCAGTTGTTGACACTGTGGATTCCCTGAAGTATCTAGGCGTAACAGTACAAAGCAATATGAAATGGGACTCGCACATAACTTCCGTTGTAGGCAAAGCTAATTCCAAACTACAATTCATAGGACGTATTTTGAGAAGTTGTAATGTTCATACAAAGGAAATAGCGTACAAAACACTAGTGAGTCCGCATTTGGAATACTGTTGTGGAAATTGGGATCCGTATCTCAAGGGATTGATTGACACTTTAGAGAAAGTACAGAGAAGAGCAGCTCGATTCGTGACTGCTAGTTACAGCCCTTCCGTAAGTGTCACAGAGCCGATACGTGGGTTGGGCTGGGATTGTTTGGCGGAAAGACGACGTCGTTTTCGTTTGAATTTGCTGGAGAAAATGCGAAAATCTTTAAGTTACGAGTGTAACGAAATACTTCTTCCGCCAACCTATTTAGGTCGCAATGACAGGAGGGATAAGATTAGAGAAATAAGATGCCGTACTGATTCTTTTATGTATTCCTTCTTTCCTCGATCTGTTCGGGATTGGAATGCTGTATAGAATATAAGGATTTTCAATAGAATTATTGGATGTCAGTGAAGGTAATTATTCCCAGGCCTCGCACAGAGACATACTCAGCTTAGTCGAGAGGCTAGCAAGAGCGTCCCGTGAGAAAGGGCACCTTAACCTTGGCTTTGAAAAACGCATGGTAAGGCCTTTTCAGCCAACCAAAGTCGCGTGCTATGCCCCTCCACCTAACTGAGCTGCGCGGCGCGCAGTTAGAGTCCAGACTTCGAGAGGTGTGTTTTGTGAGCCATGCAGCATGTAAGATCACCAGAGTGAGCGTAATTGGCTTTATGGCAAGGTAATGTGTTCCAACTCTCTCTCTCTGCTGGCTGGGAAGGTTACTTTGACTGATAGTTTGCACTAAGATAGGTAATTAGTAGATACCAGTTATTTTCAAGAAGTATTTTATGTTTGTTCACATGTACTCTTCATTTTTTAATTATTAAAGTCAGTCAACCTTCTAATTGCGCTTATTTATCGCATTCACCAATTTCCTACATACTATATGTTAGTAGGCACGTGATCACTTCGGTCATAGAATCACATATCTTTGGTAAAACTAACTAGGGAGTGGTCGATCGAAGACGAACTCGTAAGTTCTTGTGGCACTCTACCTTTGGGTCGCTACAGAAATAAAATAAAAATGGTGTCAGATTTTGGGGTAGATCACGTGATATCGGTGATTGTTGATTGCACAAAATTTTGAAAATTTTTGGAAAATTATTTTCCTGTTAGTACGGCATAGAGACGGATCTTCTCTATCGCTGTAACAAATTTTCTTAGGCGTAGAAGCCGCAGAGAGTGGAACACAAAGCCAGAAACGGAACGAGAAGACAGTGAAACAAAGCTTTGCGAGCTTAGAGAGTGCACCTTGGAGGTGAAACCGGAGACGTACAGGACGCGACCGATAAGCAGTTGGAAGTTCGGAGGCCAGTGGACAGAGGGCGCCAGCGGCGGACTACCCAGCAGGCATCACCATTGCGGAGACGGGTGGACGGCGGCGACCAATCAGAGAGCGTATTCACCACAACAAACCGGACAGCGCCATATTCGAATGAAGCAGCTATAGCAGACGACAGCGCATCAAAAGTGAGTAAGCGCTGCGCAGTGATTCAAAATGGATGCAGCATCGAGTGAAGTGAATAGTGAAGAGGGTAGTGTGGAAATTATTACCAGTTTCAGAAGCATTAAAGTTAATTGCGAATACATTTAGTGGCGAAAAAGACGAATTACAACCATTCATTAAAAATGTTTCTACTGCATTTAAATTAGTCGCTAAGAAAGGTCATGATGTTCTTCTTCATTTTGTCAAATCCAAAATCCTTGGAAACGCGAGAGGCAAATTACTTGTAAGACATTTACAAAAACATGGGAATCTGTAAATGAAATCTTGATTGAAAATTATGGGGAGAGGCATTCTTTGGATCATTACACTTGTAATCTTTTTGCAGCACGTCAGGGAAAAATAGAACCAATTGTTGAATGGGCCGCTTGGATCGACAAGCTCTCACATGACTTTAGAAATGCTGTAGCTAAAGAAATTCCTGAGGAGGACGTAAAAGGGAGTTTAACTTTAGTTGACAGACTATCCCGCTTTACATTTATCAATGGCTTAAGTAATGACAGAATTCAGACAATTGTTCGGGCACGGGGTTCCAGTATCACGTTGCCTGTTGCCATAGAGATAGCAAGCGTTGAAGAAAGCGCGTTAATGTCACAAAAAGAGAAGGCATTCGTTGGGCGTTCAGACACACGCACCACACAGGGTAGTATCACTAAAAGGTGCTATTTGTGCAATAGGTGGGGCCATATCAGTAAGGATTGTAGAAGCCAACCCATCTGTCAAATATGTCGAGAGAAGGGGCACACTGCATCAGCTTGTAAAACACGCACACAGTACAGACGAATAAGTTCTGTCACATGCAAATTCTGTCACCGAAAAGGTCATGTTATTGCCGACTGCAGAGTAAAGAGTACAGTTTGTTTTAAATGTCACCAAATGGGACATTATGCGTCAAATTGCCGCAACAATGACACCACACAAAAAGCGAACAAGGTTTCGGGAAACGAGCGAAGGGTGTGAGAGATAACAGCCACTCTTACACTCGTCAGTATGGCCAAGTACACACGGTAGGCTGTGAGCATGAAAATGATTTTATCAAAATTAATTGTGAACAAGTGAACAATGGGGAGATACTCTGTCTTCTTGACACAGGCGCTCAAATCTCACTTATACACAAAAATGCATTAGCAAGAAATGTTTCAATTGACACAAAGAAAACATTAAGTATAAAGGGAATTATGTCACATACATTTAGAACTAAAGGAACGGTAATGTTACACTTAAAGTTGGGTAAGCATGTGTTCATTAAACATAGATTTCATGTTGTGGAAGAATCTGTAGATCTGGTGAAGGAAGGATTAATTGGGAGAGATCTTTTACTCAAACAGGTAGCAATAATTAATTATGAAAATATGTCTGTATGTATCAGTGGTCATTCTAGTCCTATATTGACAGCTCCAGAGAAAAATAGTAAACACAGTAAACATGTTAGAACGGTTTCGAAAGGGTCGGAAAATTCGCAAGGCAAATTTTCTACAATACAGAGTAACGTAAACACTGAGGTCCCACATAAAAACACTCGTAGAAGACGAAGGAACAAAGTCAACAGAAAGAATAATTATCGTGGTAGGAACGAGAATGAGAAACAGAACAGTGAGGAAGCCACTACACAGCCTGTACAGAGTAAACAACAGAAACACACTCAAACACAAGAACATGAAGTGGAAGTATCTGATCGGTGAGATGCTAGCGATGCCAGTCAAAATAGGGACAATACGAGACAGCTGAGCAACAGTTCTAGAAATGCAAAAGAAAGTGTAAGTCTTCCAGACGATTATACAGTGAAATTAGGGCCGAGAGAAGAACGTATTTTACGAGTTCAGGTTCAGTGTAAAAATAGTGCTGAAGCTCTTATAGCAAAACAAGAAATAATCGAGGGCGTTTTTATCCCTGAATCGTTGGTTAAAGTTGAAAATTGCACTTGTATTTTGTCTATGCTAAACACCAGAGAGGATAATGTTGAGTTATACTGCGGAGCGATATCAGCTGAGCCGTACTGCGCGGAGCGCGATGCGACGTCACAGTCACGTGATAACACAGCTGACAGCCAGGCAGCCATTCGAGTTTGCGGAAGTAAACAATCAACCGGTAATAGGTCACCCGACCAAGGGAAAACGCGTACCAGTTTATTAAAAGACCATTTAAGAGTAGATCATTTAAATGACGAAGAAAGGCGATCCATCTTTGAAATTTGTCTATTGTATAATGATATATTTCATCTTCCCGGCGATAAACTGACGCACACTAACACAATTACACATGAAATTAAATTGAAGCCAGAAGCTCAGGGTACAGTTATCAACCAAAGATCCTACCGAATCCCAGACACTATGAAGCCTGTTTTGAAGAAGGAAATTGATCAAATGCTTGAAGACGAAATTATTGTTCCATCTACTAGTGCTTGGAACTTTCCATTGATTATTTTACCTAAGAAGCCAGATGCCAGTGGTAAGCAACGTTATAGAGTCGTGGTAGACTTTCGCGAATTAAAAGATATCACTGTAGGTACAGTTTTTCCATTACCACTAATTTCAGAAATTGTTGACTCACTGGGGAAGGCAAAGTACTTTTCAACTTTAAATTTTGCACAGGGTTATCACCAAATATTGATTAAGGAATCTGATCAACCTATGACCGCATTCAGTACGGGTCAAGGTCACTACATGTTTCAGAGAATGGCTCAGGGTTTGACCTCGGCGCCGGCTAGTTTCCAGAAAATGATGTCTATTGTTCTTACTGGACTGCAGGGAGATCGATGTTTTGTGTATCTTGACGATGTGATTTGTTTCGGTCCAAATTTCTAATCCCACAATGAGAGATTAAGAAACGTTTTTGATAGATTAAGAACTCACAACCTTCGCCTTCAGCCAAACAAATGTGAATTCTTACGAAAGGAGGTAACTTACTTGGGGCACAAACTGACAGAAAATGGTGTTTCCCCAGATCCACAAAAAATTGGGAAGGTTCAGAATTACCCAACTCCTCAAACTACAAAAGAATTAAAAACATTTCTTGGGTTCGTTAGTTATTACCGTCGTTTCATAGAGAATTTCAGCAAGATAGCCAAACCATTGTATGAGTTGTTGAAGAAAAATGTACCGTATGAGTGGAGTCAGAAAACTGATAACGCTTTTCAAACTCTCAAGGATAAATTGACTTCAGCGCCAGTCCTAGCGTACCCCGATCCAGATCTTCCTTATATCATTAACACAGATGCCAGTTCGTACGCGATCGGAGCTGTGCTTTCCCAAGGTCAATTAGGATCAGATAGACCTGTAGCGTATATTTCTAGAACACTGAATAAAGCAGAAACCAGATATTCGACCTCGGAAAAAGAGGCTCTTTCGCTAACATGGGCCGTAAAACAATTCAGGCCATATGTCTTTGGCAGACACTTTACCGTATATACTGACTGCCGCCCATTAATATGGATCTTTAGTGTCAAAGATCCATCGTCCAGATTGCTCAGATTTAGGTTGAAACTCGAGGAATATTATTACACTATTTTTTACCGAAAGGGGAAGTCCAACACAGTTGCAGACGCACTTAGTAGGATTAGAGAAGTGAGGGAAGTGCAGGAAACATCGCAGTCAGAACCTGTCACAGACGAAAGAATGGACACTAGTGGAGAAACATCGTCACCCACAGCTGATGCACAAATTCAAACAAACGAGATTGAATTCCCCACGATAATGGAGGAGGAAAAGCGAGCAATACTTAACCCTCGACCCGTCGCGTGGGGTCTTTGAAAGCCCAGCTTTTACAAAAATGCAAATTACGTACCTTTATAATCTTTGCAGTGGTCTGTTACTTTAGGTAGCTTCCTAAAAAGGTTTATTGTTGACGCTCGCACTCTCAACAATCGGTCTACGCACGTGCGCCGTTAGATACAGACGTGTTTTTCGGCGCGAGGCTCTGAGGGACCCCACGCGACTAGTGGCGTAAGTAAAATTTCACTCATACTTTTTTTCTGTTTTATTATTATATAGCTTACATTCAAATTTCTTTTATTTTTGATACGCTACAAGACTGTTATCATGGACGAACGTCAGTGTCAACGGATTCTAAGATGGTTGGAAGAGGAAGATGTTGAAGCTGTTGGTGGTGAAGAGGATGAAGAAGAGAACATCGATTATCCAGATGAAGTTAGTGAGCATGACACAGACTCAGAACAAGACTGCGAAGATGGTAATCCTCAAGAACATCTCCTACAATCTGATTTATCTAACAGTGATGAAGAAGACACTTCAACAGCGAATTTATCGTCGGACAATTTCTATATTGTGAAAAAAAGACGAAGAGTTACTGTGTTATTTGCAAATGGAAAAAAAACTCCCTACCCACAGGCTGTCAGAACACGACTACATAATATAGTCACAGAACAACCCGGTCCACAAGGTGCAGCACGTGAAGTATGTAACCCTTTAGAATCTTGGTTATTGTTTATGGATACGGAAATGTTACAGCTCATAGTGGACTGCACAAATATAAAAATAACGTCAATGCAGATAAAGTATGGAAGAGAACGAGACAGTGAACTTACAAATTTGATAGAGTTGAAAGCTTTATTTGGTATTATGTATATAATTGGGTTACATAAATCGTCACATACTTCTATTGATGACATTTGGATTACTGATGGAACTGGCCTTAATTTCTTTCATGCTGTCATGTCTAAGCAGAGATTTCAGTTTGTACTTAGATCGCTTAGATTTGATGACATTCAGACTCGTGCAGAGCGAAACCTAACAGACAAATTAGCACCTATCAGGAAGCTATATGAAGTATTTGTCAACAATTGCGAGAAATAATGAGTATATTACTTTAGATGAAATGCTAGAGAGCTTCAGAGGTTCGTGCCGATTTCGTCAATACATGCCCAGCAAGCCTGCGAAATGTGGAGTGAAGCTGTTTTCTTTAGTTGATGCTGTTACATTTTACACTAGAAAATTTGAAATTTATGTCGGTAAGCAGCCAGAAGGACCTTTCCATCAGGACACTTCAACCAATGCTCTTGTGAAACGACTTATTTCTCCGATATCAGGAACCGGACGAAATGTGACAATGGATAACTGGTTTACAAGCGTTCCCTTGGCAGAAGAACTACTGAGAGATCACAAATTGACAGTGGTGGGTACAGTTCGTAAAAATAAAGCAGAAATTCCAAATGAATTCAAGCAGAAGGGCATGCAAGTATGTACGACAATTTTCGGATATCAGCCTACAAAAACTTTGCTGTCTTATTGCCCAAAGAAGAACAAAGTGGTAATACTTCTTTCAACAATACATCATGATGGGGTAATAGATGACAGTACCAAGAAAAAGCTTCCAGAAATTATAAGGTTTTGTGATAAAACTAAAGGGGGTTTTGATGTAGTGGACAAACTTATTGGTTCGTATTCTGTAGCGCGAATTTGTCACCGATGGCCACTGCGGCTCCTGTTCACTTTTCTGGATGTTGGCGCACTAAATGCTCATATAATACTGGACACAATCAACCAAGTAAACAAAATGGAGTGTAAAGTTTTCTTGAAAACACTGGCATTTGAACTGTGTCGCCATCAATTACAGTTACGAGCTACTATAATGACTCTGCCTCGTGAGCTGAGACAGACCATAAGAAGATTCACACCTTACCTTCAAGATATGCTACTAGATGACAATGATTTCCTACCAATGAGGAAACGATGCTTTCACTGTCAAGACAAAAGGATCGAAAATTCAAGTCTGTTTGTCACTTTTGCTAGGGCAATATATGCCCAAATCACACGAAATTCGTTTGTACTGACTGCATCAAAACTGAAAATTAGGGCCAATTGTATGAATGAAATTTTGTATTTTTCTTTGCTAATTTTTGTTACTTGCTTTTTTAAATTAATTTTAAGTTTGTGTTGATCTCAAGTAGTTGTACAATAGAAGAAAACTGACTGATTTTGGCAGAAAAAAAGAATTTAATCATAAGACAAACATGTGACTACATTAAAAATTGCATTCTGTTGTTTTAAGATTTATTTAGCACAAATAAATAATTAATTTTCAAATTTCTCTTTTTTTTCTTTAAGACACTTTTAAGTAATTGAAAACGTTAAAATAATGTATAAAATATATGTGCCAATATAAACGGAATGCGTTTATTTTTGGGGTCTCTGAAGACCCCACGCGACGCCTCACGTAAGAAAAAAAGGCGCGACGGGAGGAGGGTTAAGGAAGCTCACGACGGTCCTTTAGCAGGGCACCAAGGAGTAGCTAAAACTTATGAAAGGATTAGGAGGTATGTTCAGTGGCCAGGCATGAAGTCATACATCGAAAATTACGTTAAACACTGCGATAGTTGTCTGAAAAACAAACACACAGTCCCACATACAAAAATGCCATTGGAGCTCACTAAGGCACCTGAATACGTGTTCGAACGATGTGCTACGGACGTGGTTGGGCCACTTCCGGTTTCAAATAATGGGAACAGATTCGTGCTTACGTATGAAGATGAATTGAGAAAGTTTATTATGGCGATTCCCATCGCTAGGCAAGACGCGGATACAATCGCTCGAGCGTTGGTATTAGAAGTCATTTTACGTTATGGCTGTCCTCAAATTCTTATCTCTGATAACGGTAGCTGTTTTATCAGCGAAACGTTGCAGAGAGTGTGTAAACTCTTAAAGATAAATAAGATACAAACTACAGCATACCATCCTCAGAGTAACTTTGTCGAGCGAATGCACAGAGGACTTTCAGAGTACTTACGACATTACATTGATAAGAATCAGAGCACATGGGATGACTGGTTGCCTTATTTCGTATTTGTGTTCAATACCAGTGTTCATAGTGCCACGGGATACACTCCACACGAATTAATGTTCGGTAGAATTCCAAATGTCCCTGGAATACTGCAAGCTGATCCTAAGGAAGTATGTTATTCGTATGATCAATATGCAGAGGAGTTACGAGAAATTCTACAGACGCTGCGCAAGCAGGCTAGAGAATTGAATCAAGGGTTGAAGGAAAAAAACAAACAATATTATGATAAAACACAGAATCCGCGAGAATTTGCGATTGGATCTAAAGTACTGTTGAAAGATCAATCGGTTCGTCGCGGTAGATCACAAAAGTTGGACAGTAGTTGGTGCGGACCATTTGTTGTCATTGGGAAGCGTGGCGTCAATATTACACTACAACTCGGTCGATACAAGAGACTTACAGTACATGCAAACAGACTGAAGCCCTACCATTAATTAATTGAGGTTAATAATTAAGAAGGAATCTATAGTGGTTATAAGACAGCATAGAGTAAGGTTAGGTAAGTTACAGTAAGTTTAATTTAGGTATAGAGGGAGAAAACCACATTCAAAACAAGCGAATGATAGGCTTTACGGGCGAACGGTTTGTAAACATAAGCACGTGGCGGTCGAGCACGTGGCTCGCCTACGCGAGTTGATAAGAGCATACTCCATGATGGCGACGAGACTTATCAGCGGACGAGCCCCCCCGGCGTCCTTGTGACGCGGCGGTTGCGATAACACCAGCTGAGACGCTCCTGCGCGCACCGGGCATTTAACTGATAGCGAGACAGCCTTTTAAATGCTCACATGTTCGTGCAGTTGAACGCGGCGAGCGTAATAATACATCACACACTTTCACCATTGCAGACAAACTTACATAATTGTTTAATGAATTACCATAGTACACTTTACTAAGAATTAATTTTGCTTATTGTCACCTACGTGAATTTGAAAGAACTAGACGACGCATGTGAAAGTTTGGAGAATTATGCAATTAGGTCTATTGCTTTTTGCAAAAACAAATTGATCGAATTAAATGTAGCAACACATGAATGTGAAGAAATGTCTCAGGAGATACTCTCGCATATTAACAAATTAAAACAGTCACACAATTTAATTGGGCAGATTAAGATACATTACTCACGTAGATATTTTGTTTTCGGGATGGCAGCAATACCACATAAGGTATAAGTAAATTCAAATCACAGAGAACACTCCATTGGAAAATATATCCGTATATTTGAGTACAAGTTAATAACTATTGTAAATGCACAGTATGGAATACTGCAACCACTTATTATCAACCCATCACAGGTTGTTAGCTATTTAAAATTAATTAGAGATGATATTAAACATAAAAGATTTCCTGTTCCTCTTACCGAAGAAAACGGTTACTTGTTATTAAAAATGATAACTTAGATGTATTTTTGTCACAACACATTTTGTCTTACGTACTGACTGTTCCTCTCACAAATAACAATCAGTTTAACATTTACAGAATTCTCCCATTACCTATTGAAGTTGGTAATAATTACAATTATTTGTTTATCTTGCCAGACAAGGATACTTTGATTATCGATGATTCTCGCAGAATGTATGCTAAGGTGAACTATCATGACTGAAAATGTAAGCAGTTAACATCTGATCTTAGTATATGTAAACAAAATTTTATTTTAGCCACTTCATTCGAATCTGCTCCATGCGAGATAAGGTTACTCCAACCAATCAGGACAATCCCCCAGGATTGTACCAGAAAGTTAATCTCCTTAAACGAAAGTTTGTTCACTAAATTAAGTAATAATGAATGGCTATTTGTAGCTCCTAAAGAGGAGGGGATGACCATTCTATGTGGCGACAATCAGCCAACTGATGCTATATTCAAAGGAAACGGCAAAATTCGATTGTAGGGGGTATGGAGCCAAGATTCTGATTGAAGCTGAGCAAACGATAAGGACGAATATCACGAGCAAGGATATTGTACCCAATCTAAACTTAGATCTTGACTGTTGTATTATAAACAAGGAGAAACGTAATATCTCAGAATTAAAGTTATATCTTCCAATGGAAAATATTGTCAAAAACCTCGATGATTTATGTATGGCAGGATTCAAAATTGATCAACTACAGGATCAAATTGAGCAGCAAGACAGAAATACCTCTACAATTCATTCCTTGTCTCATTATTCGATTTTATCGTATGTTTGTGTAATTTTAATCCTTTGTATTACTATATATTGTGTTTGTAAACATTGTGGTTGTTTACGTAATTGTTTTAAGTACTTACGGCGGAATACCGCAGGTGAATGTTGTAAGCAGATTTGTGTAAAAACAACAATTGTGAATCAAACAACAGGTACTGAGTTAACGCGTATAAGAGGTCATCGACCTATTCACGCTAACAGTGATTTAAACAATGAAATCAGTGATGATGATATAATTGTGTTTGAGAGACCTCACCCAGTTGCTGGGCAAAGACAAGTCGATCCTGATCAAGTGTCAGTTATATCACGTTTTGATCGGAGATAAATATCTTGATATTTCATATATATATGTAATTTCTCTGTTTCAACTATGTTTATTGGAAACACTTTGGAATCATTGTAATGATTGTAGTAACAAAACATAAGAAACAATTTTAGTAGAATTAAGAAAGTATAATCAGTAGGTTAGGATAAGGAAATGAACCAATCAAAGATCATTTTATGTTGATCAATTATGTAGCAGTTAATTAGAGTAATCAATTAGTTCAAATGTGTATAAATTGTTTGTCTTTCTGTTTAAGCACTTGAATGCCATGATGCAACGCATTAAAGGTAAGAGTCTGCACCTCGGTTAAGGCCGGGCTCGACTCTTTTCCCACGGGGGAAGGTGTATAGATTGTAAGGATTTTCAGTAGAATTAATGGATGTCAGTGAAGGTAATTATTCCCAGGCCTCGCACTGAGACATACTCAGCTTAGTCGAGAGGCTAGCAAGAGCGTCCCGTGAGAAAGGGCACCTTAACCTTGGCTTTGAAAAACGCATGGTAAGGCCTTTTCAGCCAACCAAAGACGTGTGCTATGGCCCTCCACCTAACTGAGCTGCGCGGAGCGCAGTTAGAGTCCAGGCTTCGAGAGGTGTGTTTTGTGAGCCATGCAGCATGTAAGATCACCAGAGTGAGCGTAATTGGCTTTATGGCAAGGTAATGTGTTCCAACTCTCTCTCTCTGCTGGCTGGGAAGGTTACTTTGACTGATAGTTTGCACTAAGATAGGTAATTAGTAGATACCAGTTATTTTCAAGAAGTATTTCATGTATGTTCACATGTACTCTTCATTTTTTTAATTATTAAAGTAGTCAACCATCTAATTGCGCTTATTTATCCCATTCACCAATTTCCTACATAACTATATGTTAGTAGGCACGTGATCACTTCGGTCATAGAATCACATATCTTTGGTAAAACAAACCAGGGAGTGGTCGATCGAAGACGAACTCGTAAGTTCTTGTGGCACTCTACCTTTGGGTCGCTACAATGCACAGAATTAGGATTGGTGGTTAGCACCCTCTGCCACCCACCGTATTTGTGATTTGCAGAGTGTAGATGTAGATGTAGATGTAGATCAGTGATATTTTCCATTGGCCTTGTTAATTCCGTAAATTGTAGATTTAGTGTTCCGTGGCTTTTGTTTACATCAGTGTTTAACGTCTGGTATCTGTATTCTTGTTTTAGCGTAACAGAATTTCATAGTAAGTTTGTTTTGACTGCATTAGTTTTTGTTTTGCAGTAAATTGTGAAGCTATTAAGTGACACTGAATCATTTTTTAAGTAGAAAATCACTACAGGTTAAACAAATTTTATTTGTTTACAATTGAGGTTAGGTCAGAATCACAGTTCTAGGTTGTCTTTCAGTGTAATTGTTTAAAAAGTTCTTTTAATATCATTTGTTTGTTTTTGTTGTAAGTCTTTTAGTTGTGTTTTAGTCACATTTCGGAAAAGTTTCGAGTGATCTACGTAGTATTTGTTTAAAATTTTTCTCAGAATCCAACTTTTACTTTTCATTGGCAACTGTAACACAAGTGGTTAATTAAAAGTAAACATTTTAAAGTTTTTATTCTCCTAAGTTATTAAATTTTCCTGAAAGTATCATAATGGATACTAAGTGTGGAACTTGCCGAAGACCAGTAAGAGAAGAAGTGACGTGCCGAGACTGCTGGCGCTGGTTTCACTGGGGGTGCAGAGACGTTACTAACAGTGAGTCTCGTGTCAGCGTTGTCTGGAACTGTCACACTTGCAGAATTAAGGATCAGGAGCAGCGGGTTCTGAAGCTCCAGTCAGATCTGGCATCTGCAGAGAGCGATTTAAAGGCCGCGAAGGCAGAAAACTCAGTTCTTAGGCTTAGGCATAACAATGAGTGGAGGGAAGTCAGCTCTTGCAGGAGAGGTAGGAGACGCTGTCTGTCTGATGGTTTCCAGGTGGAGACATCCAATGTGTTTCGGCTATTGGAGGATCTATATGGTGACTTTGAGGACCGTCAAGTTGGACTGAACGATCTGGGAACATGTAAAGTAAAAGTGAGAACTTTTCAGAGGGTATCTGAAACTAGGAAGGTACTGCTACTTGGAAGCAGTCATGGGGAGGGGAATCAATGAGATTGTTCAGTCTGACTTGGGGCCAGATTATGAAGTCTGCAGTATTTTAAAACCAAATTCATATCTTGGAAGTGTTGTAGCAAATGTGGAAGACTTAGGGAATGATTTCTCAAAGGAGGATTGTACTGTAATTGTAGGGGGACCAGGAAATAGTATTGATTAGGACCTCAATTATTCAATTGAGGAAGACATTGCTGACATTTCCAGGAACACGCGTAAGACGAATGTGGGATTTGTGGGTTTGCTTGAGCGTTATGATAAACCCTGGATGTGTCAAAACATTAGGCGTACAATTTCATCGTTGGAAAGTGTTTTCTGGCAGCCAATAAATTCCCACGTTGGTTTTATAGGTGTGGCCTGCATTGGGAGGGACAGTTATACTCGCCATGGGCTCCATCTGAATTTCAGAGGTAAAATGAAGCTTTCGCTTCTTATTGCTGATGAGATCAGGGGATGCAGGTGAGTGAAAGATGTATTCCTGTTATAAGTGGCGTTAAGTCGTGGCCTTTTTTAGGGTAAATAAAATAAATGTATTAGATGTCTAAAAGAAATTAACGTCTCTCCTGATCAAAACTTATTGAAATTAAGACATTCCATCTGACATACCAGTATGTACTAAGATTATAAATAATTTAAATTCATTGAATCAAAATGTTCAGACCACTATTCTCCATCAAAATATAAGTGGAATATTTAGTAAAACAGATGACATTTCCTTATGCCTAGAAGAGATTAAAAATTCCAGAAATTGTAATGTAGATGTTTTGTGCATATCTGAGCATCATTTATCTGACACAGGAATATCTCAGTTGTCCATCCCAAATTATAAACTAAGTTCTCATTTCTGTAAATGTAAAATGGAGAAAGGGGGAGTTGCCATTTTTGTTAAAAATAACATTCAAATAACAGTGTAGAAGTAAGTAAGTATTGTATAGAACAACACTTTGAATGCTGTGTTACTGAACTAGAATATGGTAAGGAAGAGATTATAGTAATAGCAATTTACAGGGCCCCACCAGGAAATTTTAGACTGTTTTTATCTCAGTTAGAGTCCTTGCTACTATGTTTCAAAAATAACAACCAGATAGTTTTATGATGAGATTTTAATTTTGACTTTCTCAATCACAGCAATGAGAGGCTAGATATGGAAGCCTTGATGTTGTCTTTTTACTTAACGGCACTTATAAATTTCCCTACTAGAATACAAAATCATAGCAGGTAATTTTTTATGGATATTTCTCAGAACAGTTATTACAACATACTTCCATTAATAAATGGTATCTCAGATCACGATGCCCAGCTGTTATGTTTAAAGGCCATAAACAATATTGAACAGATAAAGAAAAGTTGAGTATATAGAAGAAATATAAATGAAAACAATATAAAACATTTCATAGATTCCTTAAATAATGAACAATGGTCGGAAGTGTACCATGCATAGGGTGTTAATGAAAAATTTGATTCCTTTCTCAATATATTTCTAACACTTTGTGTTGCTATGAAATGTAAGCAAGAGAAGTATCAACGCCTCCAAAGTAGGACAGATCGTCAGCAAAATTAGGAGTTAGCAAGACCTCACTTGGAGAGAGCTGGTAGTACAGGAAGGATTCTGATTGGCCCGGGCACTCCCTCCTACGAATGTTAGGGAGGGGAGAACGAGACAAAACTGAACTGCAGGAGCTTAGGAGGGATCTTCAGCTTGGTCATTTCGGACAGGTCGATATGGATCGTCATCATTGGTCATCGTAGTATGGCTACAAGAGCGTCATCGAGCTATTCGCCATCGGCGAAGGCTGCTGAAAACTACGAGTGTTGGAGCAAGGAGCCTTCACAGCCAGAACACAGGTGGGAGCAACCAAATGATCTATAGGGAATGTAGTCGGCAGGGACTAAAGTCAAAGAAGTCAGGAGGATTGCAGAAAGAGCTAGGAGAGGCCTTGATGTACATTATTAATGTAATAAAGTGTAAATATGTAATTACTTTTACTGAGAGATTTATTCATAATGCTACTGCTCACATGACAGAGTGGTTACCCACTAATATATGTCCTTCTCGAGAGGTGCAAGGCGAATACACGAAAAAAAGTTAACTCGTCCACCACAACCATTTCCAATTTATTTAACAGTTTTACACATTATTGTATATACCTACAACTCTCCAGATATAATTAATAAGCATTTGCCCTGTTCACCGTTAGTTCGCGTCTAAATCAAGTGTCAGTGATTTTATTTATTTATTTATTCCAACGGAAAAAACCATTTTACATTAATATATCTTATGATAGCTACTTAGTAAACACAATTACCACTATTTGTGAACAAATTAGTTACAGTGAAAACAAGAAGATAACAAAAAATAGCAAGTATTGTTTTATATTACTAAAACTAGAAAAACAATTACACAGAAGAAAATTATTAATTATTCTAAAACTAATAATAAGACTCAATATAAAAATAAAATAAAAAAATTATTACAGGGAAAAATAGACCGTGACTAAGCCCATCATTGCTGACTCCACTCACGTATGAGCACTCTCTTGAAAACAGCAACACTGTCAATGAAAAAATCAAGTTCAGGAGGTATTCTGTGGCCTAGTCTCTGAATCCGTTCTATGGCACTGCTAGCTTCATAGTTTGTGCGCAGATGTCTACCACCAAATAGTTCTCTGAACCGTGTACCAGACGGATAACGAAAATATACATGTCTGAGAATTTCAGGGCAGTCTATAATACCTGAGATTACTTTATGTAGAAAAAGGACACCATGAACATTCCGTCTCAACTCCAAAGGATGGAGGCCAAGGTAGGTTCCAACAGCAACCAACGGAACGTCTTTATCAAAGTGAACAGTTAACTCCTGTTAAGGCTCTGTTTTTATTGTACATAACGTTTCTCATCCAACACCGTCTTGTGACCGTTGATAGTCACAGATAATATTTTCTGCAAATTCGTGTGTGTGACTGTTCTGGATGCCAATATCAGAATCAAACAGGTGTTTACAGCAGCTCTTGCCCTCACAACTCTCAAAATTTAATATGCTCATATGTTTAGTTCCACTTAACCATGTTACGGGCTTCTACATTTCGATTTCTACAGCGGATCTTCTTCGCGGAAATTGTCAACCAACTACTGCTGTAAAAGTTTTCCGTAGTTTCCGTTATGTTTGGTTTATTTGGTTGTAGATTGTGATAAATGTTTAGAATGTGTTCTCTAGGTGCACCTTATTTGTATAAATAAAGTATATTGGTTTACTTTCCACCTGACCACAGTGTTTGAAGCTGCTGAGGATTCCGCCTCTCTCAGAGTTTTAGGGTAATGCGGCATCCCATAGGAAAACTGATCAGATCTGAGGAAGCCGAAATTTCAGGGCGGAACGTTTAGCGACTGTGCAAATGGACTGCTTGGTTAAGTAAATAAATCTTTCTGCTAAATGTATGATTATTTCAAAACTCACGAATTAAAGTTTGTCTGTAGTAGAATACTGTGAAAATTAAATGATCATTAGAAGGCGTTGCAACTTTTATGAGGGAATTATCAGCCGGGAACCTGCGCTGAAATTTACACTTAGTATTTACAGCTTATTGACTCATGTTTGACTTAATCGTAAAATTGTGATAATTCCTGGTTGTCTGTTATTTACTGTTTAAATTAGTTGGTAACTGTACATTATTAAGCTACTGCGGGAAAAATGGTGTTTGTCACTACCCAATTCTTTTGCAAATAAAGTTTCTTTTAACTGTACTTCGGTGAAAATTATGGTGGTAGAGGTTTCAATGTGTATTTCGTCTGATATCCATAGAAATGCACCTGCAAGAGAAAATTTCCAAATAGAACATTTATTGTACTTTTGAATAATTACTCAACAACTCTGCGAAATAATTAATTTTCTTTAGGTTAAAGCGTAATGCATTTAAGTTAAGAAAGTATATTCGATTATTTCTTAACGGGGGAATCCTAAGGTCTATCAGATTGTAATGAGAGCGGCGGGAGGCACTCTCACCATTTTGAAAATGACAAAACAAGAGAAAAGGCGACATGAATCAGCAGCGAAGGTTAAGAGATGAAACCAAATGGGGAATAAAGTTTGCAAATGCGATTGAACTATTCTTCTTCGTTCATTTAACGAATGCTTTCTGCTTCATTGACTAGGTACTTGCACCTTCTTTTTTGTTTGACCATGTACTCGTGTCGTCATTTACTTTTTTTATTGCTGTAGAAATTGTGATTTGGTGAGGTTATAGTCTGGTGGTTTTGGCGGTTCTCTAGTGGAGGAGATAGAACATGAGTGGTGTTCTGGAAATACAACTTCCTAACTCGAATGCGAAATGACTTAAGTATACCTGTTGAATATGAGGAAAGCTTAAAACAAGAGTAAGTCTGTAGCGCAAAGAAATGTGTGAACAGAGAAATACTCAATGGAATTAAGCGAATAAAGAAGTTGATTCCTCATATAACAGAATACAAGAAAAGGTATGCTCGAATTGATGACACACAATTAATTTATAGGGGGGTTGACCGAAACTATAGAGAAAGTTCAGAGAAGAGCCGCTCGATTCGTGACCGCTTGCTACAGTCTTTATGAAAGCGTCACAGAACTGATTAGTAGATTAGGTTGGGAGTCTCTGGTAGATAGACGACACACGTTTCATTTAAACTTATTGGTAAACATGCGTACTCCCACCTTCACTTACGAGTGTAGTGAAATACTACGTCCACCAACCTATTTGAGTCGGAAGGACAGGAAAGATAAAATTAGAAAAATAAGGTGCCGGACTGATTCTTATATGAATTATTTTTTCCCTCGTACCATTAGGGATTGGAATGCACAGCAAAGATATTAGCTTTGGTGCTGAGCACCCTCTGAATTGCAGAGTATATATGTAGATGTAGATGTTTGTATACCACTTAGAAGACAGTCCGATTGGTTGTTTGTTTGTAGATTAGTTTGTATTGTAGAGAATAATGGGAGAAATTTAGGGAAAAGGTTAATAACGGAAGTAGTATTATACAAGAAATTAAGTTCGACAAATAATTTAATTAAGAAGAAATGTGTTACATGGTGGTAAATTATGGCGGTAGATTCTTCAACGTGTGTTTGTTCTTATTTCCATAGAACTGTACTACCCAGTAAAATCAGCAAAAAGAACATTTATTGTATTTTTGATCACACTAGTGTAATGTTGGTTTAATTTGTTGTGGATCATAAACGGAGGGATTTTGTGGTTCGCAGATGTGGCCGAGAGGTCAGAGGAGCGCTGCTGTGGCGAGGCAGGTGGCGAGCACAGCGCCGGACAGCGACGCCGAGCAGCCATCCTCCGTGGTCGTCTCGCCGGGACCATGAACAGGACCTGATGGTGGCGGACCGGGCAGCGCACTGGTGGCTTCAGAAGCTTCACTCGCATCTGCACACAGACACGAGGTGACACGTTAACAGCTGACTGCGCTCCGTGCTGTAACACAGTCACTGAATGTCGCACTTACTGGTTTTTCTATTCTTTCCCACGCCCTCCCAGGCTGCAGATACAGCTCGGGGTAGGGCAGTGGGTAGACCACACCCCCCTGACGCAGAGGCTGCACGCCACTTGTCTGCTGCGTCACCCACAACCTGCCACAACACACATGCCGACATGAGAGAATAAACAAAGTTAATACATACTACATACTTCCGATTGACAAATTTAGATTTACATGTACTATTAGGCAAATCTTTGTTAGAATTAATTAAATCTTTTACTTAGCTGAGATTATTTTTGTTACAATCGTAAATTAGGTAGTCCAAAAATAATTCAATACTAAATGGCACTAATAACAGATAACGAAGCATAAATTATTTAATAGTTCCTATAATCTTACAGGTTTGCCTTTCCCCATTTCTTTCGATTTTCGAATACTGTGTACCTGATGCGTGAATCACGTTAAACGATAGATATATACCACTTTCTGGACACTTTTATTTTAAATTTTTCAGCTTTCCGACTTCACATCAAAATGAGACCGTATATTTTCCCCGGCACATTAATGCAAATACCGTAAAATACAACAATTGATTTTTCAGGTAATCCGTACATGCCAGCGTGGAGAAAAAAAATTAACTGCCCCACAGTAATTTGTTCAAAGGAATCTTAAATATACAGAGATTTTCGGATCACAGTGTCATTAATCCTAATGATAATTTACCACGGTGTATGAGCTATCCTAATGTGAAATACGATATCTTTACTATTTCACGCAAGATGAGAAGTAAAGAGGTTATTTAAACAGCGCTGTAACATTTACGTAACACATGTTCTGTGCAGCATCCAAATGTCTAAAGCAATTTCGTTTTAGTATCGCCCCGAAGCGCAACAGATTTCTGAAGCACAATTTTTTTCAGTGTCTCCGTATTTTGGATCCAAAATCCAAGATCTGTTTCTCTTTTGGTGATTTATGAATGATTTTTCTTGGCATAAATTGTAACTGTATTTCTTTGTTTATTAATTATTATTTTTTTATTTTTTTTATTTTATTTTTATTTGTTTTTTTTTGTCTCAGTGACGACAATGCGTATATGATCCGCATATGAGCACACAACCATGTTTTGGACAGAATGTGATATCTGTGTGGTTTTGAAGAGTTTTTTCATTTTGTTGATGTTAAAACTTTTATATTTTTCAGCATTGTACATGGCCGGCGTTAGGGGAGGGGGAATAATGGGATTAAAAAAGTTAAATAAACTACAACATTTATTGACGCTTTATAGGATATCACAACAACCGGTAGATGAAAGAAGCCAACAAACCGAAACGAAATTTCGATCAATTTATTGTAATTAAATCGTGAAGTGGTAACTTTCGCGAGATTTGGGCTATACGTCACTGCCTAAATTTCTTTTCGCCACGGTACCAATGGTAATTTTGTTCTGAATTAGCTCCAAAGTCTATGATCAGATTCTTCCAAACTTCATGTGCCAACTTAGCACCAAATTCCATTTCAAACAAAACCAGAATACTCGAAGTATGTTTATCCTCTCCAAATTATACGTCGACAGAACCATAAGTAATTAGAGGTTGTCGTAAATGTTCCAGAAAAACCTGTATTTGTACTGATTACCTTGACAAAATGAGAAACATTCATTTATCAGCAGGATCTCCACCTGTGGCATCTTTCTGTTGAGCGGTACTCACCTGTAGAAGCCGACGTAGGCGACGGCCGGGTCCTCTTGTTGCAGCACGATGCCGTATACCCTGCGGACACCACAGACAGCTAGTGAATTACTGCAAACCATTATTTTGCACAATATATGCAGATTTCAATGAGTTAATACATTTGTAGAGGATTTGTAGAACAGCAAACAAAACGAAAAGAAAATTCGACAGCGAGCATAGAGGGCATGCCTCCGCCATTAGTGAGTCCAATACTAGAGCGAGGCAGAAACGTCAGGTTGGTATTGTGCAATATCAAGTGACCGTTGCCAACGGGGATGGGATGATGCAGCAGATGGCGCAATGGCTAGAGGACCAAGTACGTGGTTGAATTGCGTTGGTGGTGGTTAGTGCGCACCTGGCGTGTCCTTGCTGGTCGGTGCAGCAGACGGGTCCTCCCTCGTCTCCCGCGCACACCGCGCTGTCTCCGGCGACACACATGACGCCCTCGTCCCGCTGTGGCTGGCACGCGCGCCAGCTGGACACGGTTACAGGGGCGAGGCGGCCCACGCCAGAGTCCTTCCTGCCCGCCGAGCTGCAGCCGAAGCCGAACACCACACACGAACTGTTGAAGTCTCCAGGCAACCTGCGGCAACGGACGTCAACTCACAAACTCGGAAACCATCTTCTTAGAACCACGATAGCCCTGTTTTTTCCCCTGAAAGTGAAATAAAAAGTGTCCCAAAAAATAAACACCCTATCCAAACACTTAGAAGTTAAACTACCGAAGGTAGTGGGACTTCAATCAAAAAAAAAAAAAAAAAAAAAAAAAAAAAAAAAAAAAAAAAAAAACCACTGATGGTAGTTGGGGTGCATAAGAGTGGCAAAGACCCACACTTCCCAAAACACTAAAGGCCCATCAGCTTACTACCGGCCATCAATAAAGTCTTCGAGAAGTTATTGCTTCGGCGACTGCTCACGCACATTGAAGACAACAACATCATCCCTGACCACCAGTTGGGTTTTAGAAGAGGTCATTCTACCACGCAGCAACTCATGAGGGTTGTAGAAATGGCGACTAGAGCCTTCAATTTCAAAGAGTACTGCGGACTGGTAATGCTAGACATATCCCGTGCATTTGACTCTGTGTGGCATTCGGGACTATTACTCAAGTTATATGAGCAGGGGTTCCAAGGGCCTTATGTTAAACTTTTAAAAAGCTACCTCTCCGACCGTTCCTTCAGTGTTCGCGTAGATAAAGCAATCTCCACCAGCAGACAGATCAGGGCTGGGGTCCCGCAAAGCTCCGTCCTTGGACCTGTCTTGTACTCGCTTTACACTGCCGATGTTCCTAACAATCCTGGGGTTGAGGTCGCGACGTACGCTGATGACACGGCATACTTCACCTACAGTCGCAGCAGAGTTATTGCCACTAGACGCCTCCAAGAGGTATTGCAGAAAACTTTATCCTGGGCGAGGCGATGGAGAATCGAGATTAACGCGACAAAGACACAGGCCATAATGCTAACGCGTAGAATTGACACCCGGTTCCAGGCAATACCACCGCCTAAACTATAGTTGGATGGAAATGACATCGCCTGGTCGCCGACCGCTCGCTACCTGGGTGTCACGCTCGACAGGAGACTCACGTGGGGCCCTCACATTGAGGACGTTCGTCGACGGGCAAGCGCTAGACTACAAGAATTATTTCCTTTGTTAAACAAAAACAGTCTCCTCCCACCGCCCGCAGGAGTCAGAGTGTATACAGCCCTCATCAGACCAATAATCGAATATGCCAGCCCAGTGTGGGCCTACGCAGCTGACAATCATATACAAAGGCTCCAAGTCATTCAGAACAGAGCATTAAAAAGAGCTCTGCACCTTCCGAGCAGGTTTCCAACCGACCCTCTACATGAGGCGACATTACTGCCTAAACTTAAAGAGAGATTTCGACAAATCGCAAGAAACTTCTATAAAAACTCCATTAAGACAAACAACCCAGTGGTACGTAACATCGGACAATATGACCCTACTATTGGCCGACATAAACGACCTCTAAATCTACTCTACTAAACTCACCATCATGAAGAACCATCATACGTGAAGCGAAAGAAAAATCTTTGTTAATAGGAGAAAATGTCCCAGGACAAAACTCCACTAAACACTGCCAACAATGGAAAGGCAGAGACTGGTGACATGGCCCACTGAAAACTTACGTACCTCACGGGGCCCACCCCAGTGTTATAGATGTCAAGCAGTAGGGCATGTCGCTAGGCACTGCTCCATGCCTTACAAATGCTTCAAATGTGCCGGTGAGCACCCTACCAGGGACTGCCCCACTGTTAAGGGTGAAGCACCTCCTAAGTGCGCAAACTGTAACGGTGAACATGTTGCCAGCTACAGAAAGTGTCCAGCTTTCTCCCGCTTCAACGAAAGGCAGAAGATCAATAACACTGCCTACGTAGCTTTAATGAAAAAGAAGCGCCAACAACAACAAAAACAGCTGACTCAAGACGAATTTCCGGCGCTTCCAACGCAGGAAATCCTAACTGCTGAAGCTACACCAGAAAATGCTAACAACAGCCAACCTGCAGACCAAACCTACAGCACGGCCCTGACGAAGGAAATACCTAGCCGACCGAATAACAGCCGTCGAGGAAGGAATAGACCTCCAGGAAAAGATGAAAATCATAACCCGACCAATGATCTCCAGATGGGTAGATCAGAACGCCTAGAAAATAATGAAATCACCGTCCTGTTACAAATGGTACAGTCCATGTTTGCAACTGTCACTACCCTAATAACAGAATTAATAAAACTTAAAGACCTTCCGCAGCAAATATCAGCTGCAGTGCAGACGGCGGTCGAGGCCGCACAACAAAAAGCTATATCAACCGAACAACATGGCCAGTAAGATTCACGAGCTGACCATACGTGAATGGAATGCCAATGGCATTTGGCGACATATGGGGGAGTTCGTCGAATTTCTGCGTGACGAACAAATTGACGTGTGTCTCGTTAACGGAACCCACCTAAAGCCGGGAGTGCGTGCGGCTGCCCCCAACTACAATTGCTATCGCAATGACCGCCAAACCGCAGGTGGAGGTACTGCCATTTACATTCGCTCCTCAATTAAACACCACGAGGTTGCTCTTCCACAGCTCACCAGCTTAGAAGCCACAGCAGTGTCTGCTGAAACAACTAGGGGCCGCCTGCTCTTTATTGCTGCCTATCGTCGACCAAAAGGCAGAGTTAACGAAGATGATATTGCTATACTACTCCGCCTTCGTGGATACGTCTTCATTGCGGGCGACTTTAGCGCAAAACACCATGATTGGCATTCGCGCGTAACAAACACGGAAGGCAAACAGCTTCTCCGTGCAGTCCTAGCCAATGATGGAGTAGTTTGGGGGCCTACTGAACCAACAATTTTCCAGTGGGTGACTTCCAGACGTTCTTGATATTGCGATCACCAAAGATCTAAAACACACCATTGCGATCTCCACCAAGACAGCGCTCTCGTCGGACCATCTCCCAGTTATTTTCTACTTAGCTGAGGGAGCTTCACATCGTAGTAGACGTCACAGAAACATCTCCCACATTAACTGGGATAACTACAAAAACAGTATCTTGCAACAACTTCGAAATGTCACCCCACCTGAAAACTCTGATCCCAGCACAGCAATTAAAAACCTATCTCGCTGGATCAATGAGGCAGCAGACTCCACCACTCCGCCCCTCCGGACAAACCATCAGGGCCGCTCCAAGCAACTCCCACCACGCATAAGAGAGGCCATAACAATAAAGAACAGCCTCACAAGAGAATGGCAGATCACCCGAAATCCTGCAACTAAACGTCTCATCAACAGGATGCAAAGGCAAATAAAAGCTGATGTCCAACAGCATCGGAATCGTGAATGGGCTGGTCTCCTGGCGACAATCAATATCGAAGATGGCTCTGCCTGGAAACTCACCCGCAGGATCCTCCGACGAACGGCCAAATTGCCTCCCCTATATGTTGGCAACAACGTCATCTCTGACCCCATCGAGAAAGCTGAAGCCCTGGCGGAGGTTTTTCAGGGGAACTTCAGGCCAGTCAATTAACATCTCGATGCACAACATATTCAGCTAGTAGAGGAACGACAACAACATTTCCTCAACACTGCCATCCCTGAAGATGATGAAATCGAACTAATAATTAGCGAAGCAGTAGTCAACATGATCCGACAATGTAATCCTAATAACGCAACGGGCCATGATGGCATAGGAGCCATCCTACTGAAACAGCTAGCTGACCAAGCAGTTCACTACCTTACAGCAGTCTTCAACTGGATACTTACCACTGGCGAATTTCCTGACTCTTGGAAACAGGCTGACATTGTCGCGATACCTAAACCAGGCAAAGACAGGAGATCTCCAAAATCATATAGGCCAATCAGCTTGTTACCAACAATGTCAAAAATTTTGGAACGATTATACTTAAAGAGACTCAGCCCCCACATAGACCAGGATCATCTGTTACCAAACGAACAATTCGGCTTTAGAAAACAACATGCAACTTCACAGCAATTACTATATCTAGTGGAACACGCATTCAGTGCAATTAAGAAGAAAGAATTCTTCGGGCCGTACTTTTAGACGTCAGTAGAGCCTTTGACTCCGTTTGGCATCAGGGACTTCTCTACAAGTTATTAGTTTTAGGTTTTCCCCTGTCGCATGTGAGACTACTGAAACAGGACCTTTAGGGTACACCTCGAAGACGCCCTTTCTTCTGCAAGAGCAATAGAGGCCGGAGTCCCACAAGGGTCAGTAATTGGCCCGGTACTCTACAACTTGTACACGTCTGATTTGCCAAGAACTGACCGAGTCCATACTGCGCTCTACGCGGATGACACGGCCCAGTTCACCAGATGCATGAGACCTAATATAGCTCGAGCATCGCTACAAAGAGCTTGCAAAAACATCGAAAACTGGGCCAAAAGATGGCAACTGGCATTTAACGCAGGAAAGAGTCAAGCGGTTTTTATCACTAGACGGAAGGTCCCTCAACTACCGCCAATCACACTCTTTGGTGAGCCCATGCCATGGACACAAACTGCCACTTATCTTGGAGTCACAATCGACAAAAGATTAACATGGAAACAACATGTAAACAAATTGAGAGCAAAAGCGGAGGGCCGGATGAAATCAATCTATTCTGTCCTAAACCCATCGTCGACACTTAAGGCTAACCAGGCCATCAGGCTGTACACTGCTCTAGTGCGACCAGTTCTAGATTATGCTGCAGTGGTTTGGGGCAATGCCGCCTCCAATCACGTTGACCGAATCCAGACTATACAAAACAGCGCAATTCGTTTTGCATTCAAGCTGCCAAGGGGTACGCCGTCCGCCGCCCTTCATGAAATCAGCAGTCTCGAGCCACTAAGAATAAGATTTGCCAAATTAACTAGGCAATTCTACAAAAATTGCTTCCAATCAGCTAACCCGCTGATTGAGCAACTTGGCAGCACTGCAAGATGTAATGGCAACATCAGGTGGCCCGTCCACCTAACACGATAACGAGGAATCGGAAATGACAATCCACCAAAGCCACACCGATTATGACAACCAGTTTCAAATGGAAGGAGATACAGTACTGCTGTAAGAACTTCCCTGGACTCCGCGAAAGATGGATCCTGGATGAATTAAGTCAGCTGCCCCACCCAGGAGTGCTGGCAGTCCGAGGTACTAGTAGGCCCGCTCTGATTGGACGTGGGCGCAAATTGATTCTGCGGTCCGTTGCGGCCCCCGAGCGGTGTCATTTGCTCCCTCCACGCCGCGCTGCGCCGATCCGTCCCGCTCCCGTCGGAGGTCCCTAATAATAGGATTCCAGGCTTCACTCAGATGGAGCCCTCCATCCCGGTTAATGTTGTTGTTATTAAGCTTGATTTCTAGTGCCTCACTTATGACTGACTCCCAGAAGGAGGCCCTGGCCAACACTACAGTCTTGTCGAACTCGATTGTATGCTCCTCGTCGAAGGCGTGCTCGGCAATTGCAGACTTTTCAAGTTGCATCAGCCTTAGGTTTCGTCTGCGCCTCACCGAACACAGACAAAGTCTGCAATTGCCGAGCACGCCTTCGACGAGGAGCATAGAATCGAGTTCGACAAGACTGTAGTGTTGGCCAGGGCCTCCTCCTTCTGGGAGTCAGTCATAAGTGAGGCACTAGAAATCAGGCTTAATAACTACAACATTAACCGGGATGGAGGGCTCCATCTGAGTGAAGCCTGGAATCCTATTATTAGGGACCTCCGACGGGAGCGGGACGGATCGGCGCAGCGCGGCATGGAGGGAGCAAATGGCGCCGGTCGGGGGCCGCAACGGACCGCAGAATGAGTTTGCGCCCACGTCCAATCAGAGCGGGCCTACCAGTACCTCAGACTGCCATCACTCCTGGGTGGGGAGCAGCCGCAGCCACAGCCAATTACTGCTCCGTTGAGCAGAGTAGGGTGGAGTGTATTGTCGCTAGACATTTAATCCAGCTTCGTTTTGATGGGACATTTCTTCACAGTTGGTTTGTCGTCGCTTTTGGCTGTCGATGTTTTCTTGAACTGAGTGGGTGCCACCGCGACCTTCTTCCTCAGAAGTGGTAGGCCGCATTTTGTGTCGTTCAATTAATGCTGCCTCAAGGAGGCAGAGGTGTATTCTTTTGGTGTGAGGTGATTTACAAGCCTTGTTAGAAGGGCGATGAGCGAATCCAAACTTTCTTCTCTTTGGACGGATGATTGACGGGTGGTGTGCTCGCATGATTCTCTGCCGGTGATCTTCTGCCTGGGTTGACTCTTTTGTGGACGCCGTCTGGTGTAATCCGCGTGATGCCTAGTCGTCTCGTGGGGAGTTTTTTTTGTGTGTTTGTCGCGGTCTCAACGACCTTGTTTGTGTGTCCCGATGCCTCGACAGCTCTACCACTACGTGTCAGGGTTGTTTGGGATTTGGGTTCTCTTTTTAATTCTCTTTTAGGAGGAAAAATGGGCTATGTACGCCTTTGGCACCCTTATGATAAAACCCCCTTTGGGTTTATTTTTCAGCTGGGGATCATCGCCGTGATCAGCTGCGTTAGCAGCTGGACGATCTTCACCAGCTGGGTTTCTCGTTTTTCGTCACTGTGGGCGCAGCACCTGTGCTGCAGGTTGCTGGTTGGTTCCGACGATTGTTGCTCTGCGAACCAGTGGTTCGTCGTCAGTCGATGGTTCTTCTGTCGGTCGCGGGAGGTCCTGTTTTCTTGGTGGGCTTCCCTGCCGTCCGCTCCGGTTGTTGGTTGAGTGTGGCCGTGATTTGGTGGTCTTCCTCCCTCGGATCGGAGTCGCTTCCTGACTGGACAGCCTCCGTAGCAGGCGGCGTGATCAGCACCACAGTTTGCACACGTTGGCGTGGCATCACGTGGCGCTGTGACTTCCGCCGCATCGTACACAGCGCACCTGGCTGCGGCATTCTTTCGCCAGGTGCTGGTACCGCTGGCAGCGGAAACATTGGATCATTCCAGCTGGCTTGTTGGCGGGTCGCTGTGCTCGCTTCTTGGTGGTCCGACTGACTGGTTCTTGGTTGTCGGCCCTCGGGTTGGCGCATTGTTCGGCGACTGGGAGTGGTGTAATCTCGGTTCCGCCAAGTTCCTGAGTCGTGGTGGTAGCCGGCTCCTGGCTCCCGAGGCGTTCCATGGCTGCCTTGATGTCCTCCTGGTTGGGGCTGGTAGCCAGGTAGCCGACAATGTGCTGGACGGGATGGTGGCCAGTTGGTGAAGCACCTCCCTCACGGCGCCGTGGTATGTGGGTAGGACCGCTTGTAGCAGCTGGTCCTTGTTCCCCTCGTTGCCTACAGCCTAGTAACTGCTCCGTTCAGCAGAGTATAGTGGAGTTTTTGTCGCTAGACATTTACTCCTCTTGCATTATGATTAGTTGTAGCATCGCTGTCGGTGTGTCTTCGCGATAGGCTGTTAGAGATTTTCTTCACTAATGGTTGCCGCCGCGTCCTTCTTGTATCATCAGAAGTGGTACGCCGCGTTTTATATGGTGGTGTTAGGGTTGCCTCAAGGAGGCAGTCATGTCTTCTTTTGTAGTCAGGTGATTTATCAGCTGCGTGAGAAGGGCGATGAGTTCGTCTAGTCTTGTTTCTCGTTGATCGGCAACGTGCCTGGAGAGGGAGTGGTCGCATTTTGCTCTGCCTCGTCCGCTGCCTTCCCCTCTGCTGATCTTCGGCCTTTCTTGTTTTTGTAATGGCCGCTGTCTGGTAGTAGCAGCACGATGCCCAGTTGATTCTGCTGGCGTAGCTCTTCTCCGTTGTTGTCTTGGCTGCGAGTGTACTTCTCGGCACTGCTCAGTGCGTGTGGTCACTGGACCATGACACAATCTTCTGGGTTGTCTGCTTTCCCAGAGTGTGAGGAAGTTCTTGCAATTGGTTGCATCTCCTTCCAAATCTTGTGGTGTTGTCTTCTCTGTCGCTATGGCATTGTTGGAGGTGTCACTTCCTGGTAGGCTGCATAATTTGCTATGACTTGCGTCATTAGCAGGTGCTGTTGCTGTAGTAGCGTCATCAAGTAGACAAGCTGGCATCTACTGTCGGTGTTCAGCGTGGCACGTTGGTTGTGCTGCTGCCGCAGAATGGGCTGTTGCCATAGAGGTCTAGGTTGGTGCCGGAATTGAGGTTCGATGAGTGGCTTGCGATGAGTGGCCGTCGACTTGTCAACACGTAGGTTTTTCTTCGTTGGACACCCACTGTAGCAGGCTGGGTGGGTGCCCATACAGTTGCAGCATGTAGGTTTTCCATCTCTTGGAATGTTGCAATTTGCAACATTGTGAGTCCCCGCACATCTCACGCAACTCTCCTGTCCAGTACAGTCCGGGCCAGATGACCATGACGCTGACATCGAAAGCACTGGGCCAGGGGGAGCGGTGGTCTCTTCTTTACTTCCAGTTCGACCTTATGTCCAAGGAGAGTCGTTGTCTTCTTTGCCCGCGGTACACGCTCCGTTGGCTGGAACGTGTAGAGCGGGAGACGATCTTCAGTGCCCGGGCGACGCATCTGATGCACGTCCGAGGCGACGATACCACCTCTATTGAGCACAGCGGCCACCGTCTCCTCAGGCACACCAGCCGGAAGCCCGCGGACGACCAATCTCCTAGGCAGCCGAGGGAACTGTGGGGCGTGGCGGACGCCGTGCCCGTTCAGGAATTCCGTCAGTCGACGGAGTTGTGTTGGGTGCTGCGGTAGAAAGCGCAGCCCCTCCTTGACTGGGAAGCAGAGAAGGTGGTCATCTGTTTCCCTGGAGAAGGCGGTCAGCAGTTCTGTGAAGTTCCCTTCGTAGTATGCGGTGAGCGGTAGAACGGGGCCTTTTTCAACCAGTTGGATCTCGGTGGTTTCTTGTGCTTCGAGATGGTTGTTGTCAACTGCCATCGCTTCAGGTGATGGTGGCGTGGCAGCTTCAGGCTTGGATGTTGTAGGGCTTGAGTCGTGAATTTTGGGTGTTGCCGGTGGTGATGGCCTGCTTGGAGCAGGTTTCTTGCTGAAGGTGGTGTTACCATCTGGGTCGAAGCCGAAGATTCTGAACCTTTTCCTCAGAAGAAAGGAGTATTTCTCGAGGTCGTAGTGGCCCGAAAGCATGGTTGGAAATACCAGTACTTCCGGCCACACGGTTACCTCAGGCGGGAGAATCTTCTCGGCGAGGTGGCTGTGCTCAGGTGCTGTCATGACTTTCTCGAAAGTCGAAAGGCCGTCGGTGGGTATAACCCAGACGAACTTGTAGTCTTCTAGGAAGACAGCAATGGAGAGTTTCCACTTTCGAGGGTTTCCGTCAGACAGGCGGCGTCTCCAGGTCCGTATCGGGATGTCTTCCGGAGAGATGTTTTCATGATTTCTCTCAGTAGCTCCTTTAGGAAGATGAGAGACTTCCCCGATGACAGCTATGGTCTGCGGAAAAGTAGCTGGAGAAGTTCCGCGCTTCGGCATCGCACTGACGAGTTTAGCAGCATCGGGCGACAACTTGTAGCTGGCTCAATATGTGGGCCGGAGCAGTGCCGGGGTCAGCAGCTCGAAGAATCGCCTAGTGGCCACTCACTCTCTCACTCACTCACTCACGGGCTACAGCGGTTCGCATACGAGTGCATTGAGGTTAGACAGCTCTTGCTCGCGTATGCGGGCACTGTTTGCTCCAGTGAAGAATACAGTGAGCTGCTTCTTCTTCTTCTTTGGGGATATCCTTTGCCCACCCTTTCCGAGCTTACTAGGGATTTACCGCCACACGGCCCACTCCTGCGGGAGTGGAACCCCCTGGCGCAAGGTTTTTAGGGTTGTTTCTGGTCCTGGCTAACCTTGCGGTGATAACAAGGGGCCAGAACAACACTCCCTTCAGGTTCCCCAATCCATCACTATGATTTCTGGTACTGGTAGCCTTTTTGGTGCTTCCGCGCCGGAAATGCTTGAATCTCCGAGACCGCCTTCTCCACAGGTTACAGGCTCCGGTGTAGAAGATTCCACAACTACGGCATTCAACAATGAAGAAGACAACACAGACTCCGAACATGAAGAGGTCTCAACTCACAAACGCATCCCAGTAAACACCATGGGCAGACCCCATCTGAGGAGAATCGGGAAAGCCCTAGCAAAGAGAACGACACGTCAAGTGAAGACCACGCGCCTTGCGCATGTAACTCACAAGGGAAAGAAATGTACAGTCTTCCCAACTGTTCCCGCTCATGCAAGTACTACCCCACAATGTGCAAGTCAAAATAAAGCCATAAACAGAGAACAGTCCGTCTCAGACGGTGAGGAGCACCACTCCAACGTGGAGTCACAGAACCTACAGCTGCTCAACCAATCAGATGAGGAGGACTTTCAACATCCGAGACGTACTGCCAAATCACCACCACAAACTCAAACGCTACCAGTGGTGGAGCTAAGCAACAAATTTCAACCGCTTCGGCAAGAACCAACCAACCAGGTGAAGAGAAATGCACATATACCTCCTATTGTCGTGCAGTTTGAACAAAACTACAAGACCTTACACGACAGGGTTGACGCTGTTGCTAAGAGTTCTTTTGCCGCCAAGACCGCTGGCGGAGATAAGATAAAGTTCTCCTTCTCCACTGTGGATGATTTTACTGCTGTCACGGGCATGTTGCACGAGACTAATACCCCATACTACACTTTTCCTACAGGGGCAGCTCCTCTTCTGAAAGTAGTTTTCAGGGTTATCCCAAGAACTCTACCAACAAGTGAATTAAAAAATGAGCTTACTGAGATGGGGTTCATCATCCAGTCTGTAGCACAACTTCGTAGACCAGGCTCCAACGTCATCATGCCACTGTTCTTGGTAACCTTAATCGACTGCCAGGAAAACAGGGCCATCTTTGGCGTAGAAAACGATTTGTCATCTCAAGGTCCAGGTGGAAAAGCTACGGGCTACAACTGGTCCTCCTCAGTGCTACAATTGCCAACTGTTTGGACATGTAGCCAAAAACTGCAAAATGCCGCCAATCTGTGTAAAATGTGCCGGACAGCATGAGTCTACCCAATGCACATCTCAGAAAGGCAGGGACGAAGCCAAATATTCAAACTGCGGGGGCGGGCACGTTGCCAGCTATAAGGGCTGCCCTGCATTCAAAAGGGCTCGTAATAGTCAAAGAGGAACAACAAACGAGCAAGAAAGGCCACCAGATAAGAAACAACCACCAACAGCAATGCCACCACAAAATGACACTACTGCTAAGGAGAAAAATACAGCAGTGCCACCACAAAATGGCACTACTACCAAGGAGAAAAATAGCACCACAGTTACAGAAAAAGAACAGTCCCTCACTAACTATGGGAAGAAGAAGTCCAAACCGCGCAAAAGACCCAAAAATAAGCCCGGGACACTGCGCGAACCAGGGAACAATCATCCTCCAAGGGGAGTGGAGGAGAGGCCCCATGAGGATCAATCTGCCCTACCAGGTGGTACTCCTGAAATGGGCTCACCAGAGAATGCCTCGCCACAGCAGAGAAAGGATTCTCATGCAAACCTACAAGGCGCCCTAAAACAGAGACAGAATCAGGGCGCAACCAGCGAAGCACAGGAGAGTATCGACAGGCTAACCAGGATGCTAGAGTCTGCACTAAAAATGGTCTCCAACCTTATAGAACAGCTGGAGAAGATGACCAGCGCCGTGACGAAAGCCCTGGCTTCCCCAAAGTGCTCCCACTGCAACCATCATGGCTAGACCCCTGTTACACTCTTTATCTTTCTGTGCCTGGAATGCCAACAGCATTTATAGTCAATTACCTGAATTTCGACAGTTTTTACGAGACCATGATGTGGATGTATGCCTTGTCTCCGAGACCTATCTCAAACCCGGTCTGCGAGCATCTGTGCCGAACTACAACTGCTATCGTGGGATAGGCCTACCGCCTGCGGAGGAGTAGCCCTATACATCAAACGAAACATCCCTCATCACGAGATTGTCATACCCACACTCCAACAGATGGAAGCCGTCGGTGTCGAAGTGGCGACCTCAAACGGAAAATTAACGATCATCTCCTGCTACCGTCCTCCACGGCGTCAGCTCAACGAGGATGATTTCACGGCCTTAGCCTCCATCGGTGGTAAGCTCCTGATTGGAGGAGATATAAAAGCCAAACACACCGACTGGAACAGCAGATACTCTAACGATGCGGGAGTAACCCTGAGAAGACTGACCAACAGACTTAATATGGGGGTGTGGGCACCAGATGTACCCACTCATTATCCAAGCAACGGCCAACGGCCAGATGTTTTAGACATCTTCATTAGTAAGGACAAACAGGGCTATGTCGCCACTGCAGCCTTAAACCGGCTATCCTCCGATCACTGCCCGGTTACAGCTGAAATTGAGATCGGACCATGGCAGACCCTGAAGCACTCTACTTTGGACTACAAAAATACAAATTGGAGGCTTTTCCAAGAAATCCTCCAAAACAAACTTTCGAACCAACCTGAAATCACGAACATCGACAATGCACTCGAAATCTTTGAGACAGCAGTCAAAGAGGCCACTGACGCTTCAACACCCATTAGGACACCTCGGTCAGCTCCCACTCCACAGCTTCCCCCTCAACTGATGGCTGAAATACGATACAAAAACAGGGTTGCAAAAGAATGGAAGCTGACGAGAAACCAAGCAACGAGAAGGCTGCTCAACAGACTACAGAGGGAAATAAAAGCTTCCCTGCTGCAGCACCGAAATAGAGAGTGGGATGCAAGAGTATCCATGCTCAGTCCAGAGGACGGGTCACTCTGGCTACAAACAAGAAAGCTTACCAGACGAAGACAGCGCCTCCCTCCTCTCAATGGCAACCATGGGTTAGCTGTCACTCCTGAAGACAAGGCGAATGCCCTCGCCGATGTCTTTGAAACAAATTTTCGGCCGTCGCAAACAAACGCAGACCCCATACACCTCGCCGAAGTCAACCGTCGGCTGAGGGTATACCTGCAAGCAGAAGATGAATTTCAAATTGACGATATTACCCCTGGAGAGGTTATCAGCAGCCTGCAGAATCTCCACCCTCGCAAAGCTCCTGGTCGTGACGAGATCTGTAACAGCACTTTGAAGCACCTGCCTCCTGAGGCCTCAGTCTACCACGCAGAAATTTTCAACACCATTCTCCGCCGACAACAGTTCCCTAACAGATGGAAACATGCAGTGGTTGTGGGAATACACAAGAGTGGGAAGGACGCACATCAACCGCAAAACTACAGACCTATTAGCCTTCTACCAGCCATCAGCAAGGTATTCGAAAGGCTACTGCTAAAACGACTGTCCACTCATATTGAGGACACAAATGCCTTACCAAATCACCAGCTTGGATTTCGGCGCGACCACTCAACTACACAGCAACTGATGAGAGTAACAGAAGCTGTCACAAAAGCATTCAACCACAAACAATACTGTGCCATGGTGATGCTTGACATTTCACGCGCATTTGATTCCGTATGGCACTCGGGCCTCCTATTTAAGCTATATGAGCAGGGTATCCCGGGACCATACGTGAAATTAATAAGATCATATCTGACAGATCGCACTTTCAGTGTTCAAGTCGACAGAGCTTTCTCAAGTGTAAGAATAGTGAAAGCCGGTGTTCCCCAAGGCTCAGTTCTGGGCCCGACTTTATACTCATTATATACTGCTGATGTTCCCACATCCAATGGTGTTTTGGTCGCAACATACGCTGACGATACCGCTTACCTTGCAGCCAGCCGCAGCAAAATTTTAGCCATTCGCCGTCTTCAGGAAGTCCTCCAGGTAACGGAGAGCTGGGCCCGGAGATGGAGAATTGATATTAACCCAGCCAAGACACAGGCAATAATCATCAGCAAAAGACTTGGGCCCCGTCGGCAATGCCAACCGGACCCCGTTCTTCACCTTCATGGTAACGATATACCCTGGTCAGCTACTGCACGCTATCTAGGAGTGTTGCTAGACAGGAGACTTACCTGGCAAGCCCATATTAATGATATCCGCAGGAAAGCAAGCATGAGGCTTCACAGCCTATACTCGCTGCTTAAGAAAAACAATAATCTAGCCCCAAATACTGGCATTAAGATATACACCACCCTTGTAAGACCAATTATTGAGTACGCCTGTCCAGTGTGGGCATACGCAGCTGACAGTCATATACTCAAATTACAAACAATACAAAACAGGGCACTGAAGAGAGCTCTACATCTTCCAACCAGTTTTCCAACCTATGCACTCCATGAAGCCACTGGAGTTCCATATCTTCACGACAGGTTCAAACAAATAGCCGAAGTTTTCTACAAAAGTACACATAGAAGCAAAAACCCAGAAGTCCACAACATCGGTCGCTATGATACAACAATTGATCGTCATAAGAGACCATTAAATTTAATCAAATAATAGACACCACCGTGAAGCCACTCCAACAGTGAAGATTTGCACCACCCATATACTTTTGGAGGCAATGTCTTCGGACAATATACTCCACCTCCACCTGCCCTCTAAGAAAAGGCAGTAATTGGTGCTGTGCTGCTGCTGCCTAGTGGCCGTGGTCACTGGAGAGCACGGCCCGCGCTCTTGTCGACTTGTTGTGGGCTGCGTATGGAGCCCACTACATTGGCTTCGTTTCTTGTTGATGGCTACTCGACTCACTCACTCACTGCACTCGTACTCTCAGCACGCATAGCCGCCATGCCACGAGTTTTCCAGAATATACGAGTATATTTGGAAGAAATTCGCCACGACGGGCAGAAGTGGCATCACGGCACAATCAGGGCCAGTGACTTCATCGCAAACCAGAACAAGGCAACCCGCGAGACATGGAAGCGCAGACTGGCAGCCAACAACCAGGAGGAGAGGTGGTCTTTGGTTGTAATGATCCACCTTGACGACATTAATTTCGTATACGACCTGCCAACAAACTACAAGAACCTCATGAAGTGTCTCACAAGACACGAATGCAGCCATCTTGCCAAGAAGCGGATCATCCGTGATGACCCAAGCTGGCCAGAGGTGTGTTCCGAAGCGGTGGTGTTCCCAACGCTCTGGGCGCACGACTTTGACCTGGAGCAATACATCGCCAAGCTGAAACGACGATTTAACATCATGCCGTACCCGCAAGAAGAACCAGTAGCAGACGAGACGGAGATGACGACGAACTCCCACAAACTGAAGACACGCAAGAAGTGGAAGATCGGTCATCTCAAGAAGAAACACAGCAGACGGAACAAGGGCCAGTCGTACCCATCACGGTGGAGTACGACGGAAACTACGTCGAGCTGATGGCCGAGCTCCACGCGGAAACGTCGGACCTCCTTCTCGCTATCCCACTGAAGGGCGGGCTGAAGTTTCTCCCGCAACATCCCGACCAACTACAACGGCTGACCAAGTTCCTTCAAGCGAATGGGATCGTCCACGCCCCACAACTGCCCAAGAGTCCCACCCAAGATGTCAACACCACAGCAGTGGGAAAGGAAGCTCCTGAGCAGCAGAATCCAGAGGGCCACAACAACATGCTCCCTGATGGAGTGAGTACCAGTGACGCAACGTCGACCACCATGGAGAAACCGCCCCCACACAACGCCACAACGCAGACCATCTCAGCGAAGCCACCCTCACGCAGCCCGGTCCAGTGCTTCAGGTGCCAAAAATTCCGGCACTATGCCAGGGACTGCACTGAACCGGTCAGGTGTGTCCGCTGCGGAGGAGGACATATGCTTGCAGACTGCAAAACACCACGGGAAGAGCCAGTCTGCTGTAACTGCGGATCCAGGCACGCAGCTTCTTTCCGCGGTAGCGAGTGAATGGGCGAAAGTTCCTAGTCGAGCGCCGTAGCGGACCGCGTATGAAGCCACCGGTTCCGGCCAATAAGAGCTGGTCTTCCACCACGCCGACAGGTATATTAGGAGGTCTGTCTGGAAAAGGCTAAAAAATACAGCACCCGGCCCCGATTCCAACACCTACAGACACATCAAGGAAGCACCCCATTCATTTCATCAACTCTTCTATTCACATACATCCTATACTCTGGCATCTACCCCCCCAAATGGAAAACCTCTAAAATTCTCATGTTCCCCAAACCAAACAAGCCCAAATCAGACCCCACCTCATACCGACCTATCAGCCTCACCTCCGTTTTCAGCAAGATTTTCGAAACAATACTATCCAAAAGAATCCATCAACACCTATCCCAATACTCACTCCTATCCCCAGCCCAGTGCCGCTACCGCCCGAAATTGTCAACTCAAGATCAACTCCTGAAATTAGTACACCTCCTGACAACCCACCTGAACACACACCGATCCGCAATCCTCGTCCTACTAGATATCGAAAAAGCATTCGACACAGTATGGCACGCTGGACTCATCTTCAAACTCCAAACCTTCGCCCTACCCATCACCTTCATCCGTACAATAGCCTCCTTCCTCTCACACCGCACCTCCTTTGTAACTATCAACAACTTCCTTTCCCGTATCTTCTCCCCAACCGCAGGTGTCCCCCAGGGATCTGTTCTTTCGCCCCTCCTATACATCCTATACATTTCCGACATACCCTTCCCCGCACCACCAACTTACGTCCTCAAATACGCCGACGATACCGCATACTTAGCCATCCATAAATCACTGCAACAATCCCAAAAAGCAATACAAACAGAACTCAACAAATTTGTGCAGTGGTGTAACCGATGGAGATTGATCATTAACCCCAACAAAACGCAAGTAATAATTTTCGGCAAAACAAGCCGATGATACCGCCTCACGGATTTTCACATCACCATCTACAACCATCCCATACCGCAGCAACCCACAGTGAAATATCTAGGAATAACCCTCGACCGGCACATAAGCTGGACACCCCACCTCAACACAATCATAGCAAAAGCAAAAACCCGCCTAAATCTACTCAAATTACTCACTGGCACATCCTGGGGACTCGGCAGCAATATCATCATCAATACCTACAAAGCATTTCTCCACCCTATTCTCACCTATGGTCACCTCTCATGGATATCCGCCCCCGAACGTTTTTACAATAGACTGCAAATAATAGAACGCCACGCACTCCGCATCGCCTACCGCATCCAATTACCATCACCTACCTATCTACTATACAACCTTATAAAATTCCCCCCATATCCTCATCCACCTCGAATCGCTCCGTATCAAATATGCTATCAACAGTATCCACAACAACAATCCTATAACCTTAAAGCTAATCACCGAACCACCCCATCTCCCCAACCACTACAAACAAATACCTCCCACTCTCCACCTCCTGAACATCCTCATTCTCACCCAAAACATCGACCGACCGCCACCCATATCCCAGCGACAGAAGAGCCCAAAAATATATCCCACACTAAAAGCCAATCAGCCTGAAGTACTAACTCCAGAACCGCTCTTAAAAAAAAAAAAAAAAAAAAAAAAATGTAAAACAACTGTAAATCCAATTATAATGTCTGTTTGTAAGCAAATGCATATGTAAAATACAATTGTATATCATGTAACTCACTAGGCTCAAGAGCGCTACCAATGCGCTGCCAGCCCGCCTTCCCCACCGGAGAAGGAATGAAATGACAATAAATATATATATATATATATATATATGGGAGGCTAAGCCAGTCTAAGCAGTGACTGCCAGCTTTCGTCAGCCTGTAGACACCGGACACCTGATGAAGACAGCTCAGCTGGTTGTCGAAACGTTGTGTTTTCAAAACACCATCCGGCTGCACACCCGTGAAGACTACATTGCTACTGGTTGTTTTTCACAGTTGCGCTTAGTTTCCATAAAATTACATCAAATATTACCCATTTCATTCCTTATCAAAACGAATATTTCCAAAAAGAAATCCCTCACTCTGTTTCGATTTAAAGCTGCCGCGTATTGTCGCTGAATACTTTTATTGCAAATCGACGATGATCTCATTAAAACCAGAAGAAGAAGTAAATCAGAATTTCATAACCACATTTCGCTGCAGTCGTTTTGAGGTGCAATATAAAACTCAAATCTTCGTGGCCGAAGACGAGGAGAATGTACCCTTGGATATCAGCTCGATATGCGTCAGAATCGTGGAAACGACCTACTCACTCGGGCTCATTGGCGATCAGGATAGCTCCGACGAAAGCGTTGAATTCCCAGGGAAAAACGAGCTTCTGTAGAGACACGTCTAGACGTGTCTGCTGTTCCGAGTCGTAGAAGATCCATTCGTCCACGACTCTCGCCTGCGCAGGCGGCCCAAAGTCGCTCTGCTCTGCGTATCGGTTGTTGCCAGCGAATGCCACAGCTGCAAACACAATCCAAAGTTAACCCAAGTCGTCGTGCAATTTCTTCCTACTTTAACAACAATTTACAAGAGATTATCTTCACGATATTATTAATACAGTTTCTAGTATTTTTATATAGTAATCATTAATGACTGCTTTATCAATATCTGTACATACTGCAACTTGCCTACTACACACTTTCAAATGCGACAAAACCCACAAACCTGCAGTCTTTCAATACAAAATGGATCACTGAAATAAAAGTATGTATTGCGTTTAAATTGACATATCAATCATTAGATGCTTATATTTTTACCTAATATTCGTTTGGTATATAGAAGTATTCCTTATATTCTTTTTTCCATAGATATGTAAGATAAAAGCTTTGTGTTGCGAGCATCGTTGTAGTGAACGTTATGGTTAGATTGTTGCGTAGCATGGGTCAGAATTACAATTGACATTTGTCGAAACGGCAGAGGACATGAATATTTAAAAAAAAAATAATAATTTACCTGTGTCCTATTATTGAACGGAAATAGTAATCACTTATCGTGATCTGTGGATCCTACGCTACACTTAAAGCAAATATTACGTGGAATAATCTAAGTTTATAAGATTTATTTTAATTTCCTTTGCTTTCACTGTGTAATATTACTGAGCCTATTATTTCAGCAACTGTGTCAGCGATTCAGACGTTTTAATATCGGTCTAAATAACAGATAACAAAAAAGAAATGTGTAAAAACCCTGAAGATTTTTCATCAAATTTATATCGCGATGCATTATTGCCACTAAAAAGCGATACAGTTCATGTATTAATATGCGTGAGATTGAACTATTGTTCTTCTGGCGGGAAGTTTATCGTAGTACGTGGTTAGGTTTGAAATGCAACCTGGACCCAGATGGAAACTGAAACCTTTTGGCTACAGCGCAAGGCAGGAGGAATTACATTGAATTTTATTACAATTCTATTTAATTAAGCAATTGCTTATCAGGACACTGAAAGAAGAGTAAGTATTTCGTTTTAATTGGCAAATTAATTATAAGTTTTTTTAACTAAATTCATTACGTGATTTGAGTAAAAGACGCTCCAAATTGATCGCGATATATGTGGCCTAAACCATAGCATAGGTTATTAAGATTTATTTTTAGCAACCTTCGTTATCACTGGGGTCATTATTTCAGGCGATATAAGCTGTCTCAGCAATTAAAATATCGATCTTCATCACAGGTATTAAGAAAGAAAGGTGTAAGAACCTGTGAAGACCTGGGATCAAGTTTATATCGTGATGCATGATGAGACTGACATGCGATACGGGGAACGTATTAATTCACGAGTGATTGAAGCTTTGCTTTTCTAGAAGTAATATTAATGGAGATTGTGGTTAGGCTAAAATGAAACCTAGACCAAGATGACAACTGAAGTTTTTTGCTGCAGCAGAAGAGACGATAAATTAGAAAAAGCTTTATAACAATTCTATTTAGTTAGGCAACTGCAGAAAAATAAATTACCATAACACTCCGTTAAACCCGCCATTTGTGACGGGCTTTGGGGCTAGTATTATAATATTAGATGAGCTGTGAATATAAGTGCTGTACAGTACTTGAAAGAAACTAACCTAACCGCAATACTGTTAAACAATTGTATTAGAGACTTATGGCATATCATTACAACCAACCTAAGCGCAATACTTACCTGGCTCGGGTAGACGGCGCTGTCGCTGGCAGACCGCGGCGCTCAGAGTGTGGGTTGGGCTCACTATGACGGCAGAGCAGAATGTCTTCCGGTGAGGAACGTCAATATAGGCAGCGAATTTGGCTTGGCCTCTCGAGAACTGTCCGCCGCCGAAGATGGCCTGTAAACACGACGTCCACACAAATGATAAGTCAATGGATAAGTAGATGCATATCCAGCGCTTTCCGATTTCTGACAAGAAATTTTATTTGTTATTTAGCAAAAATTTATATTAATAACATACCACACTATCGATCATTTTTGCAACTCCACTGTGTAAATTCCCTGGGGAAGTCAATTATTTCTTACTATTCAAACATAAGGAGTGTTTACTGAAACTCCATGACAGGTGTGTTCAACATCATTGTTCCATTGTTCTGGTTCTTTTGAACCTTCATTTTGCTGATATGTTAGGTTTCATTTCCTACCTCCAAAGAGATTGGTTACAGAGTATACCGCAGAGATAGAGGAGCAATTGGAGGAGGGTTAGCAAAAACTACCACAGTTCACTGGTGTTCATAGACCATGACCATGAGTTACTAAGGGTAGATTTCTGGGGTAGTAAAAAAGAAAAAAATCAGTGGGATGGCTCCTTAAAGCAATGGAAAATGGCAGATGATGAGGCTCTTGAGGTGAAATTGAATTCATACTCGGATTGCAGAGGTGAAAATAGAATGGTCAATATATGCGAGGATTTAAATTTACCAGGTGTAAATTGTTTAGGCTACAAGATTAATAACACAAGGGAACAGAAATTTGCAAATACTCTAATAAGGGAAGGAGGATTTACACAAGTGGTAGAGCACAACGTTTTGGATATATTCCTAATAAAGCCTGATGATAACCTTGTAGGATGTCAAGTAACCCAAGGAATAAGTGATCATAAAGCAGTTCTGATGGATATTAGAAGATTCAGTGAACCAGCAGCCAAAATTAAAGGGGGAAATAGGTACAATTATAAAAAGACACAGATTTCGAATCTGAAAAGATATTTCAGAGAACGTTTCAGCAAATGGAAAGAAGGCACAACTACAGTAAAGTCAAGTTGGGAAGAGTTCAAGAAGATAATAAGAAAGTAGGAAAAAATTTATTCCAAAACAGAAAATAAAAAGAATTAGATAACCTGTGTACTATAACAGGGAGGTGAAGCGGTTAAAGAGGTTGGTAAGAAGAGACCATAACAGAGTTAAGAGACAGCAGGGTAGCCGGGAATATTTAAAACAATTAAACAAGGACCTAATAATATCTAAGAAGGTGGCTAAAGTTGGATTTATGACGAGTATTGTCAGTACAGGGGGACCATTGACAGATTCATCTAGAAATTTCTATAATTATGTCAGAAAAATGAGAGGAACGGGGGGTTTTGAGACACTTTTAGATAAGGATGGACAAGAAGTTACGGAGGATTTTAAAAACGCTGAGATTTTAAGTAACTGTTTTAGTGTGAACATTAGGAAAAATAAATCAGAAAAATGTGGTTCTGAATCGGATAACGAGCTTAACAAAACAATTAGAAATGAGCACGCCATAAAATTTGAAATTCATTCTGAGGATATCATGATGGAACTCAGAAAGCTGAAAAAAACATAAAAGGGCTGGTGTACATAATATTACTACAGATATCTGAGAGATAGCCGGATGTGACATTGTACCTAATCTTGAAATATTATTTAAATTGAGTCTGGATACTTGCTGCTTACAAGAGGAATGGAAAAGTGCGATAGTAGTGCCGGTACATAAAGGAGGGGTAAGAAATAGAGTCGAAAATTATACGCCAATTAGCTTGATGTCAGTGGTAGGTAAATTAATGGAGAGAACCACATCAGAAATATATGGGAGGAGCGTAAGTGGTTTTCAAGAAGGCAACATGGCTTTAGGCAATGATATTTATGTGAATCTTAGTTGGTGGGATATATGCAAGATATTTCAGATGCAATGGACAAGGGAGGTACAAATTGATAGTGTAGCAAGACTTTTGACAGAGTGAACCATAATATGGTAGTAAATAAGGCAAAATCTATTGGAGTGGATCAGAAGGTGATTTGCTGGATAGAAGAATTTTTAAAAGGTAGAAAACAGAAAGTAAGGGTAGGAAATGCGGTATCAAAAGAAGTGGAAGTAAAAATGGGAGTGCCACAGGGTAGGGTATTGGTACCAATGCTATTTATTATTTTAGTGAATAATTGTGTTGATTATTTGCAGATGACATAATGCTATACAAAAGGATCAAAACGGTTGAGGATTGTAAACAGTTGCAGGGGTGATGTGGACAGGATATCTAGTTTGGTTGGTAAACATGGGATGAAGATAAATGGATAGAAGCGTCAGCTTATTAGATACACAAATAAAAACAAAAGGTTAATTATGAATATAAGGTAGGGAAAGAGTAGCTTAAGACTTTAAAAGTAAATATCTTGGCATTACATTTGATAACAAGCTTAACTGGGTAGGACACATTGGACAGGTGGTAGGAAAATGTTTCATATTCTGCGTTTGTTGGACAGGGTAATAAGGGGATGTACGAGAGAAGTAAAGGAATTGGGTTACAAAACTGTGGTCAGACCATTGCTTGAATATGGTAGTGTATCATGGGACCCACATTTTTTTGAGTATGAAATACAGGAGTTGGAGAAGGTGCAAAGAAGTGCTGCTACATTTGTTTCTGGAAATTATCGAAGAACGCAATCAGTAACAGATATGATAAAAGAGCTGGAATGGGACTCATTGGAAGACAGAAGGAGTGTGAAGAGGGTAATGGGAGTGTACAAGGCATAAATTGGTGATGATGTATAGAAAGATATTGGTGTAAGAATTGAAAGTAATGCATGGAAGGGAAAAGATGACCATGACCACAAGCTGGCACTCAATTACAGGCACAAATGTGAAAGAAGATTCTCTTTTTTAGGTAAGGGTGTCAGGGATTGGAATAAGTTACCAAGAGATATGATGAATAATTTGCCAAAAAACGTTGAAAGAATTTAAAGTTAAAATTTGTAAAGGGTAAATGTAGATGGATGCAGAAAAGGGGGAAGATGGGTATAAAGGAAATTGCCACCACAGCATGCGCTTCATTACAATTTAATTTAATTTAATGGTCCGAAACTATAATTTTATAAATTTGTAATCAAGCTGCATGTGTCTCTTCATTTTAACGGGTATGGCATAAAAATCACGGCAGCAATTTGGAATGGGTTTTCAATTATTTGAGTTATTGGTCAAAATCAAAATCTGCGGAAACAGCTAATGACTTATATTAACTATGGGAAGGAACATGCAATTAAAGACCATTTTAAATGGAAAACTGTGTGCCAAAGATCATTATTACAGGCACTAATTTCACATAAATATTGACGAAACTTCACACAGCTTAGCTAACGATTCTGTTTAATATTTTGACTTCGAATTAGAGGTGGGCAAAGTGACTCACTAAAAAGAGCAGTGTTCATTTGATCACTCCACGAAAAGAACTAGTTCTTTTGAACGATTCACTAGCTTGCTCTACAGTCCACAAAACCCACGTGAACAAGCTCTTCTTGATATTCGGAACTAACCGACTTATGACCGACTCACCTAGAAGAACTACCGTTCACTTTTAGTGAGCCACTGCTCACTCGCTCTTTTAAAAGAATTGCTCTAAAGAACTGATTCACTCGCGAACGACCCATCTCTACTTCGAATTCTTAGCTTTTCAGTGTTCTGGAATGCAGTAAATAAACGTAATACCTGAATCAAACTTAATGATTATTACTATTATTTAATTTACTGTACAAATTACGTGTTTAATACTTTGACCTAAGATGTATAAGCTAATCTTTGAATTGTTTATATTATATTTGTCTTTGGTTATAGTTACTCGCTTTTCGGAATTAGTTACTCAAACTACAATATAATATTTTAAATCTTTAACATGAATAAAATAATTGTTATATTTACAGTAAGTAAGTTAGTGCTTAATATTTATATTAAATGGTTTTCTACTCTCTGCAATTTGATTGTGAAATCCAGGCTGCATTTCAACCTAACCACAACCGCAAACTTTACATTGCAATCCAGCATATATTTTACTGCGCGTGTTTTAGCCCTGTTGCAATTCAAAATGAAGGTATCTTAAGAAATCAATTGTTACAATTTATGCTATGCTTACTTGTAATCCTAAAATAGACAATGTTGTCACTAACCAAATTGTAGTTAGTGAAACATGTAATGTGTTTAGGTGTATCTGAACTGTTTAATTTTCTAACGACAATAGCAGAATAAGTTGTAGTTAGGTTGAAATACAGCCTAACCCAGAATGTTCTTGCAAAAACATAAAGAAAGTACTTACTGCGCACCTCCATAGCGTATTTCCTGATGTCTTTGGCGAAATTTGTTTCTGGTCCACGCTATATTTCAATATAACCACTTCAGTTTTGAGATACATTGAAGGAAAATGGCTCGAAATGTGGCTAGTTGCATAGAAGTTATTAAGTAAAAAATACATGTTACTACATACGGCATAGGAATGTAATCACGAAATTTTTCCAGTGATCTTAGTTAATTCGTTACTGCAAATGTTATCGTGGTGACGTAGTTGGTTTAGAATTAGCCACAGCTATCGCAATCACAGACAGTAACTTTCATGTTGCGCTATATCTTAGGTACATTTCTTTTTGCTTCAATATGCAGTTTTTATCGAAAGATATGTCCTCCAGAAGTTTCTGGCCTGAATGATGATTGATTCCCGGTACGCTCCTACTGAACTGTTAGTGACAATGTTTCATGTAGCTTTAGTTTCTTATAATCATATATATTATTTCTATAAGGTATTTTTTTGTCACAAGTCTGTATCTTCCTTCATACTTATCCGAAATAAATGAATGAGGTGTCATTTTAAAGCTTATGGTCTCCACTTTTGTCACATCATACTTTAAGAAAGAAAATTTTCGGAATTCTACCCTCAAAGGGCAAAAATGTCAATGTGTCTGAAATGCTGTTTTCTGTGTTATGAGTCATTTATCTCCCTGGATACCTATCTGAAATAGTTTAAAGAAGTATAAATTTAAAGATTAAGATCTCCGCTTTAGTGGTGTCATATACTAAGGCAACAAATTTTCGGAATTCAATCCTTAAAGGGCAAAAGTATATTTTTACAATGCGTTTTTGTGTCATGAGCCATTTATCTCACTTCATATCTAACCGATACAGAATAATGAGGTATCATATTAAAGACTAATATCACCGCCGTTGTAACATTAAATTTTAAGAAAGGAATTTTTCGTAATTCCTCCCTTAAAGAGCAAAAATGTCAATATGCCTAAAATGCGTTTTTTGTGCCTCCAGCCATTTATCTCCCTGGATATCTAACCGAAATCGATATACCATGTAAGATTATGAGGAGTAATGTCTCAGCTTTCCTAACATAAAATTTTAGCAAAGAATGTTTTTGGAATTCAACCCTTAAAGGGAAAAGTGTAAATTTTTCTACAACGCATTTTTGTGTCACGAGCCATTTTTCTCCCTTGATATTTAGCCGATATAGGTAAATGAGGTATCATATTAAAGACTAATGTCTCCGCCGTGGTAACATTATATTTTAAGACAGGAATTTTTCGTAATTCGATCCTTAAAGGGCAAAAATTTCCATTTTTCTTTCTAAAATGCGTTTTTTGTGTCTCGAACCAATTATCCCCACGGATATCTAACCAAAATCGATAAATGAAGTAGGCTTATGAGGAGTA
>JARYHS010014521.1:0-11066 GCA_031002005.1 Vandiemenella viatica
AAAAAGCTCTCCATTATTTGTTTTCCTACAAAACTACTATTCTTTTCCATAATGTTTATTAATTGTTTCACATAGTTTACTGACTCACTAAGGTATGCTCCTTTAGAAATTTTATAATAACTAAGAAAATTTTGCAAGTTATAATCATTGTGTTGTAGGTACAATGCCCATTATAACCATTTTTGATGGGTCAGAGTTTTTAATGACTAGTTTGGACCCTTTGGTTAAATACCAATTACATGACCAATGTATATCAAATTTTAAGATTTATACATCTTTGAAAAATATATTGGAAAATAATGGAATTTAAATTTATTGCAAATGAATTTGGAGAAATACTAAATCTTACAAACTTCTGCACATCGTATATGTTAAATATATAACAAATTAAAAATAAAATAATGTTATTTAGCAAATATTATTATTCTATTTTTAAGTTGCAAATAGCAGATAACAAGCTATGCAATGATTTTCAGAGACAATTTTCATGAAAATTTGCATGAAAAATATTTCTTTTACTATTTGAAACTTAGTACAACTCTAATTTGTTTGTTCCTAATTATACTTGTTCATAAAAGAGGGAATTTGTATCAAGCCAAAATCTTTCATACCATTTTTGTGATGTTTGGCACAGAAAATCTGATTCTATAGTAGTTTTTTAAAATAACTCTGTTTTTAATAATTTTTTAAATTGCCTCACTAATGCTAATGATAGAAATGGAGCATTAATGTACAGAGTTTTTAGTACCATGGGAAATATCCATAACTTATTATTTTATAATGGATAAATGAAGGTCTTATATCTTATCTAAGTTTTATCCATTACCCTGGACATTTATTGGTAGAACCACTGTGAAAGACCTCATGCTTATAACACACTGAAAGCTATTTTCCAAATTGAAATTATTGTTCCCTTTTTTACAGCTACAGTCAAAAAAGTTTATGATTTGTCATTTTCAAAATAAAATCTATGGATTATACAGCAGGATATGCAAATAAGGAATATTGAAAGTAAAATTAAATAAAGCATTATATAGTGACATTTACTGGAAATAAAATGATAAAAATTGAATGATTTATTATTTAGCAATGTAAGGGAACAATTTTGTTTAGATTTCAGGCTAGCATTTCAGAATAACACTTATTAAAAATGTGAATATAATAAATAATTATGAAATTGCACACATCTGGCAAATATGAATATGAAAATTTAATTTAATTTCAAGGGTCAAATAATGTGCTTACTTGAGTAGTTTTTCTCTCAATTATTTAATAAGAAATCACAATTGCAGCTGAAAATACCTCAAAATTGTAGCCATGGCTGATATACATTTCAAGTCATTTTTATTCTGATACATGTTTATTTTGGTAAAATTTACCAAATTGTATAGACAGTAAAATACAAACAGGCCAATAAATAACATGACATAGTCCCCAGGGTGGAACAGGCATATGCATACACAACAAATTAAACTGAAACTAATAAATGTCAGTCTTGTAATTCTGTTAAAGTGTTTACTACTTATATTCAAATAATAGAAGATAACTTTTTTTTCCTACTCAACACAATATTTTCTTTTATGTTTAGTCTTTATAAATGTACCTAAATATATAGAATATTTTGTGCGATATTCACTCTAATTCACATATATATATGAAACTACAAAATAAAACTACATATTATACTTTTATGTAAATTGGAAGATAATTTTAGATACATTATACATTATCAAACTTTTTTTTTTCACACTGTGTCATAAATTCAGCAAAATAGTAATGAATTCTAAGGAGTCAAGAATTTGTTTTGAGAGCTGTTTAACTACTGGTATTTATAATCTAAAGGAAGGATAGAGAAAGAAAAATCCATCACTCGATAGAATAAGACAGGAGGGACACAACGAACACAAATGCAAGCACATTTTACAATATTTTGGTATAAACCTTAATAATATATAGAGATGGACTTATCATAAGGGGGTCAAAATGTGTGAAAAGTGAGAGTTACCATATGCATGATTATGGTTTATAGCAACATGTTGTTGAGTGTGTTTATTTTCATGTGTATATCGTGGCCCCCTTTGCTTCGTCTGTGATTAACGATGGATTTACTTTCCCTGCACTTTTTTTTTTATCTTGCTGAACAGCTTTTTCATTGTAACTGTTGCTTAAACTAAATTTACATTTATAACGCTAAGCAATCACGGAATTTAATTTATTTAAATTTCCCTCATTTAATAAATTATTGAAGTATTTGTTTTTGTTTAATTCCAATATACTGTGCTAATACATCCTTGAAAAATAAGGTCTCATTTTTTAAAATCTTTCATGTAGTTGATATCTGAGGCAATAATTTTGCCAATTCTATAAAAATATCCTTGTAATAAAAGCAATTACAAGAGGTTAAAAGATTCATTAGTTGTCTAAATCAGGGTCATAAACAGATATTACCAGTTTTTGATTCAGGGTTGTGTAAAAATGCAAATAAAAACCAATTAATACAAATTGGAAATTTTATGTAAAAATGGCTATGCATAACACTTCACCTGACACTATGTTTCAAGTTTCCACTTCACGGATGCTTCTTCTCAGTATTGCCACTAGTTCAATATTGATAGGTGCTATATATAGCCAAAAATACAGTTCATTATTAGACTGCCAATGTAGAAGTTTGTAATTAAAATCATATAAGAAATATTAATAGTATTAAATAATATCGTTATAAGTGAATATTGTCAAATATGAATATATATTGTCAGATGTGTGCTAAGAAATAATTATAAAGAAATGTAAAAATTAGATAGAATTGTTCTAATTATGTGCAAAAGATTTCACATCACTACAGTCAATTTTTAAATTCACTTTACAGATAGCATTATCAAATATAAATAATTTTATAAATCCACAAAACCTGGTTCTTTTTTGGAAAATAGCTTCCATTTCTATTTGGGAGGGAGGTGAGGGGGAAGTAGTTATACCCTATTCTATATTTCAGACAAGGCTAAGTGAAGTTGGGTTGCTTGGATGTACTAAATAATTACACGAGAACAGTGCAATTCAGTTGATTGCTGTGCTCACTGTAGTGCATCATCAAATCTTACAAAATATGGTGTACCAAAATGTATTCTGAGGTATCACACAAACAGTGTCCTAAGATTAAGAGTATACTTTTGTCATTAGATACAGTATGAGCAACTGTAAACAAATAAAGAAACAAGTCATTGAAAGTCAGTCTGAATTCTAGGTAACTGCAAAAATACAAAATGTCACTACAGCACAAGGCAGAATAATGGCACATAGTACCAGAAGAAATATACTGTGCCACATGTTGGCGACAGTAATTTTTACCATCAAGTGATATCTCGTGACACACATTTAACACAACTTATGACACTCACTGAATTTACCAGCCGGTGATGTAAGACATGGTGGAGTATGGCAAACTCTCAGTCACCAGATGTGCCACCATTACGCAAGCCAGCTTTTAAATCGGGTGGGACCTGCTTCCTGAAGCAGTCGTCGAGGAAGTTAGCCATAGATCGATACAGATGACGTTTTACCTCCTCCAAGAGTATGGCTCTCATCAGGATACACCTTGTAACAGAAATGCATTTGGAAGTGTTGATAGTAGAAGTTTGTAACTGTTTTTATTTATTTTCATTTAATTTATTTTCTCTTTGAGTGACACATATTACAGTCCACTTAGTTTGACTAAAGTAATAACCTGTGTATGGCATTAGCAGCTGAGAGACTCCAAAGGGCAGTTTGACATTGAGTGAAAGTTTCAATTTACCATGCTTTCTTCCTTTGGCTTGGCTGCATATATTCTTTAATGTGGAATCTAAATCATGGACCATCCTGGCATAGTCATGTGATTAAAGCAAAGCCCATAAAAATTCCTGGCTCCATTGGGATGTGTACACAAAATTTGTGGTTCTGGCTTTAAATCCAAGTGGTGCCAGCAATTTTTACGGCTTTGCTTTGATCATTTGTTTTTGATACCATGTTTAAACTGTACAACCAGCCACTACAGAGGCAGAATGTATGGCAAATCAAAACTGTCAGTCGGCAGCTGAACTACCCTTCAGAGTCTTCCAGCCATTAATGCACAATTTATTTACAGTAAATGATGATCCATCTAAGTAAAACAATGCCATTATTCACAAATAAAACATAAATTTATATTGCAGGATCAAATACGAAAGAACTGGATGTCTCTGAAGAGTTTTTTTATTTAGTTACTTGCATGATTGTGACTATATTTATCATTTTACATTTTTGAATGTTAACAAATTAATAAAATTGCTTTAGACTCCCAAAATACTTTGATATTACCAACTCTCTATTTTGAGAAAGAAGTGGATTCTATTAGTAAATTTGAGTGATATTTGAATCCTGTAATTGTACCAGACACTAAAACAAGATTAGTAAAATACAGGTATTTAAGGGAATCATTTAAAATACATGCTTTTTCAAATTTTGTGTCAGCAAAAACTAACAGTTCCCTCCTTCAGTTACGGTGATTGTATTGCATTCAACAATTCTCCTCTCCTTATGTTGCTACACCAATGATTCCAAATATTTCTTGGTAGAATCTAAGAGCTATTTCTATTCACCTAAAAAACTGTGGCAAAATTCCTCATATGTGGCATTACTGTCTTTTATTACACAATATCCTGTATAATCAAATTTATTTAAACACTATAACTTTACCAGACACCAAGTCTTACAACTTTCTGCAAATACAGGAAATTGCCACCGGAGCATGCGCTTCATTGCAATTTAATTTAATTTAATTTAAAAAGACTGCAAGGATTGAAAAATTGTGAAAGTTCCTCATCTCACTTTCAAACAAAGTGCTACCATAACTGTCCAGCCAGTGAAAAAACTTCAGCAAATAGACCAGCAGCTTTCAAATTGATATAAAATATAAATAAACCACTTTTTCAAAAAATTAATATCGTTAAAGTACAGATGAAAATAATTAAAAACACACCAAAGGTCAGATGGTTATTTAAATCATGTAACTGGACTGCAGAATATTTCCTGCTAAAGTGTACAGCTAACATAGACATTTATAAACACCAGTTGTAGGAAACTTTCATATCAAGAGACACACATATACATACATGAGCATACACAAAAGTAGAGGGGAGAGAGAGTATGAACTGAATGTGCAGACATTGTCATAACAGCTGAAACTGCTGGAAAGACTGACAAAAAGAACACATTATCATTTCTTGCTCTGGTGCTTGGCCACATAGAGTATGAAGATATGCTGCAAATTTTATTTAGATCCTAAGCATTCAAACTGTGAAACCTCATCAGGATCCATTTGGAGGTTTCTGCATGATACCATAATAAAGATATTGATATTTGATAAGAGATCATTGTAAATAAGTCTGTGTTACAGTACCTGTTGTCGGAAGAGGACGCCCTTATTAGCGAGTGACTTGGCGAGTGCCATGCTCTGCTGGAAGTGAACGTTGTCATCCGCTGTACCATGCACCAGGTAGAACATCTTGTCACGCAGCATCTCTGCCCGCCGGCTCACATCTGCCTCCTCATACCCCTTGTAGTTGCCTGTCTCGTTTGGTAGGCCCATGTAGCGCTCTGTGTATGCAGAGTCTGCAAGGGATGGGAGAAGAGATTAAAGAAACTGAGTGAGTTGAGCCTCATGCAAGTATGAGATTCACAAAATGTGGAAGGTGCAAAAATTAATGCTTTACGTATTTCAGGGTATATAATGGTCACTGCACCATTCTTCTCCATTCCCTTATTGTGTGTTTTCTTTTCTTTTTTAAACTAAGCTTACCACTATTTCAATTCCAATAAAATTTATTATGGATCTAAGCTGTTCATTTCCAAAACATTAGGATGGAATACACTGTAAATTGAGACTGCTTTCAATAAAATAGTCTTGATATATGACAAAATAAGATCAAAATAAAAAACAACTATAAAGGTTTTGTGTGATTCCAAGATGGAAAATACATTGTTTTTTGAAGACATAAAGTTTAACCATGTCGGCATAACTTTTGATAAAAAAAAAAATCCTCAGCGCAGTGGTAGGTAAGGGGAGGTTTCAAATTCCTCCATTTACTGGAACAGGTAATGATGGGATGTGACTCTGAAGTTAGGTATTTGATCAGATTATTTCTGAAGTGTGGTGGGGTAGTATGGGACCCACATTATGAATATCAAATACAGGAGTATGAAGGGGTGCAAAGAAGGGCAGTTAGATTTGTTGATAGAAAATATTGCAGTAACTGATACGATAAAGCCATACAGCCAGTAATATGAGTGTTACCAGTGACCTGTAGAAGTGTAATGGACAAAGTAATAGAATTTGCAAACTTATTAGAGAAACATGAACCACAAGTAATTATGGGTGAAGAGTCTTGGTTAAAAGAAGGAATAGACAATGAGGGTTTCTTAAAGGTTACGGAGTGTACTGTAAACACAAAGGAGCAATTGGTGGAGGGGTATTCATATTGGTTAGAAAAGATTACTACGGTTCACTGGTGTTTATAGATTATGACCATAAGTTACTTGTGGTAGATTTCTGTAGTAGTGAAGAAGAAGAAGAAGAAGAAGAAGAAGAAAAAACATGGTGTTGGCTGCTTACCGTAGTGGAACAATGAATGAGGAAGATGAGTCTCTCGATGAGAATCTAAATTCATCCTCAGAGGTGAGTGTAGAATGGTCATTATTGGTGAGGATTTAAATTTATCAGGTGTCAACTGGGTCAGAAGTAATGTTAATAACACAGGGGTACAGAGATTTGTAAATACTTTAATAACAGAAGGAGCCTTTACACAAATGGTAGTGCAGAAGACAAAGGGGTGGAACATGTTGGATATCTTCCTAATAAAGCCCAATGATAACTTTGTGGGGTGTTAAGTAACTCAATGCATAAGTAATCAGGATTAAGTAAACAAAAATTGAAGGAGTAAATAGGTGCAACTATAAAAGGCATAGATTTCAAAGCTGAAGAAATATTTCATAGAAAGTTTCAGCAAATGGAAAGTTGCTACAAATAAAGTGGAGTAGGAAGAGTTCAAGGAGACGGTATAAAAGGGTGAAAAAATATTTATTCCAAACAGAAAATAAAGAGAAGTACAGAACCTACATACTATAATATGGAGGTGAGGCAGTTAAACATGTTGGTGACAAGAAGACATAATGGATTTAGAGACATTCAGGCAGTAGAATACTTGAAACAACTAAACAAGAATTAATAATAGCAAAGAAAGTTGTTAAAGATGGGTTTATAAATAATGTTATTAGTATAGGGGGAATACTGATGGATGCACCTAGAAATTTTTATGCCATTTTAGAAAACTGAGGGGAAGTGAAGTGTTGAGCCATTTATATATAAAAGATTTGAAAAAGGCAGAGATTTTGTGTAAGTGGTTTAGTGAGACCATTTCGGAATGGGAGGCAGTAAGGAGTGAATGAGCTTATCGACACCATTAGAAACAAGCAGATTAAAAATTTTGAAATTCAACCTGAGGATATCAAGTACAAAAGCTAAAAAAGCATAAAGGGACTGGTATAGATAATATTACTACTGATATCTCAAAGATGGCAGGACATGACATTGTACTGTACCTTATCATGAAACATTTAAATTGAGTATGGATACTTGCTGCTTACCTGACGACTGGAGAATGTAACAGTAGTACCAATCTACAAAATGGGGGGAGGGGGGGGGTGCCAAAAGAGTTGAAAATTGCAGTTTGACATCAGATAGGTAAATTAATGGAGAGATTGATATGCAACCACATCAGAAAAGTCTGTGAAGAACGTAATATAAATAACAAAGGATAGGGAAAATGAGTCATCACTCACCAGTGTTGAAGGCTGCAATGAGTGAAAAACATATGAGATAATCAAAAACATATACAATATTTTGGTTTTAAACCTTATTAATGTGCTAGGAACCGAGTCATACAGTTTGGGATGTTTGCACATACCAAAGTTTATCAGATGACTGGCTGGGCAGTGCAAAACAGGGTGGGGGGGAGGTGATGGGGGTGAATGTAAAACAAGTAATTTTCAAATCAACAACATGGAAAAACTGTTGGGGTGGATGAAAAAGTGATTTGCTGGTTAGAACAATTCACAAATGGTAGGAAAAAAAAGTTAGGATAGGAAATGCAGTATCAATAGAAGTGGAAGTGAAAATGGGAGTGTCACAGGGTAGTGTATTGGGACCATTGCTATTAATTATTCTAATGAATGATTGTGTTGATGGTTTAGTATCAGAAGTTAGGTTGTTTGCAGATGACATAATGCTGTGTAACTGGATCAAAAAGGTAGCTATAAAAATCTGCAGCGTGATATAAAAATGCAGTACTGATTGATATTAGGGGATTCATTAAACCAGTGGCCAAAATAGGAGGGGAAAATAGATATGATTACAAAAAGGCACAGACTTTAGAACTGAAAAGATATTTCAGGGTAATGTACAGCAAATGGCAGGATGTCACAAGTACAGTGGAGGGGAAGTGGGAAGAGTTTAAAGAGATTATAAAAAAGGGTGAGTACAGAACTGCATACTACATTAGGAAGGGAAGAAGGTTAATATGGTGTCAATATGGTGTGAAGTAAGGTTACACTCTGTCATCCACAATGTTAAGTCCTCTGCAGAGGAAACAATTAAGAAACTGATATGAAGTCTTCACGGGTGTACACCTGTGAAGACTTCATTTCAAGCATACATCGGGAAAGTCTCCGTTCTTACAATTGAGAAACTGATTCTAAAAAAAAATGAGTTTTGCATAAATGTCCATGGAACAACAATTTGCATGCCGATTTGTTGATGAAATTATTCTTTTTGCAAGTAAGAATGGGAATATGGTGATTCTGAAAGGCATGGACACAAAGTTGGGAGAGGAATTTCAACTAAATGTTGAAGGACAAAGGATATAAAATGCCTCAAGAAGGTAAGATGGGCTGAGTATCTAAATGGGAACAGAACTCTAACTTCAAAATAAATATCACTAATACAATGCGCTGTCAATTATTATGTTTAAGAAACATCCTAGGAGTGTAAAACAGTGTGTAGAAAAAATAACAACTTTGCGTGGTCTTAATGAGTTTCTTATAAATTGCCAAATCCACCTCTATCATAGCTGCCTAACCTGGTAAATATACTTAGAGAAGGGGACTGATCTACAGTTTAAATTCGAATTCGAACCACAGCGCTTCCTACCATATTTCACAACGGTGAATGTTAGTGTTAAAATTCCAGTCGAGACCGGAATTTGATACAGAGACATTAACCAACTGATCCACAAGATCCACCAGATTGCTAGTTTGTAGATAATAAAGATATATTTAAAGAAAAAAAAAGAAAGATTATCTATTTAGCTACTTCTTCTAATTCATTTAAGAACTGGTAGAGCTACAAATGAAGTAACTGTTTGTGATATATCCTTCACAAAATGATATTATAAATTGTAGTGTTTAGATTTGTATGTTGACAAGGCAGAGTGTATGTTGTATTCACAGATGGTAAAGAGGGAAGAATCCGAAATATATGGAGACGACGCAAGAGACCTTAATGATCGGTTCTTATGTAACACGACGCGACAAATCGAAATAAAGAATAAAATTTTTAGATATCTTGCTTAGTTTTCGGGATATACTGGGATTGGGCCTGGACCAAAATTAATTCTGCAAAGCCACAATGAATTACATGGTGGACATGCAGAATGGATATTTCAGTTTTTTTACTACCACTTGTGGTTAGGTTGAAATGCGGCCTAGACCAGAATAAAAATAGTTATCTTGTTACCATACATCGTAAGCTTAATTGGGAATAGCTGGAAGTAGTTTCCATCGCGATACACGTTTTGTCACTAACTTGGTTCTCATGAAATTACTAACAGTAATAGATAAATTCTTTGTCCCTTATGGAACAACAAAACCATTCTGGTACAGACTGCATTTAGACCTAACCACAATCTCCATTAAATTGCCGCTACAGAATCAAACTATGTAGACACACCCACACACGCGTATTTGAATCGCAAACTGTATTTGCGGTAACAACATCGTTTGCTTCATCAAGATTCCTAGATTGCATAGCATAATTTAACACATTTAATTTCATCATACACTGTCAGTATAAACTGCAACGTGACGAAAGAAAGCGCAATACTAAATTCACTGAATCGCGATGTAAAACACACCCCTTTAAATCTCATTTTCAACACTCGTTAAAAAGTAATGCTAGTCTATTATGTGCAAAATAGCAAGGTATGCTGATTTTCTACAACACCAACAAAAATTTGAGAACAAAGTCATCCCATTGAGAGCTATGACTAAATATTTATAGACAGGCACCGAAGTTTGCAATTCCTACGCCCACTTCAACAACGATAATTAGAATTCAACTTACTTATGAAATGATATTCCAGGTTCTTTCCTCTCTTGCCTATTTGTGCAACCGTATGCAACACAAGATGGCATTATAAAACACTTATACACATTACAAAATGAAATAATCACAGCATCTAACACAATGTGAACATCGCATTTGTTTGGGATCGCAATATCGCCGCTGCCGCCACTGCGCATGCGCGAGAGTTTAGAGCCTGCTTCACAGATTTAACGTCACTTCTCCTCCATATATTTCCTTCCTCCATGGAAGAATTGACGATACTTATAATTATAGTCGGAGGGCTAACATTAAAAGTGATCTATGACAGAACGTTCCCATGCTAGCATGAAGCAACTAGAAGAGATGTAAAAAAGGTGAAAGCGGACAGCTAAATTAAAACTGTCTGAGACACGGTCAATGATATTGAGCGATCAGTAGTTTCATACAAATGCGATGATATGGAAGTAGCTTTCGACGAAAAAATTATACAAATTCTGCGAAATGCAAAATTTCCGGGTCCACTAGTAAAATGTTAAATAAATGAAGTGTGAGCGAAGGAGTGTTACCGTAGAGCTTCCAGGTGGTGACGGGCGCTACGGATATGCCGCAGTGGAAGACGTCCTGGTCCCTGGCGAGCGCCATGGCAGCCACGAAGCCGCCGTAGCTCCACCCCCAC
>JARYHS010014522.1:0-22120 GCA_031002005.1 Vandiemenella viatica
TACCCCCTTAATATATCGTCAAGAAATCATAACACATTTTTATTAATTTTGACGGTTAGTTTAGTACTTTTAACTTGCAACCTCCCCCTTTACACACACATTATAAATTCATGAAAAATTACTCACGGAACCTCACGCGTGCCTTCCCGCGCATGCATGCAACCACACGTGCACTAAGACAAAGAATACCTTCTTGTAAAACTTACCAACTACGATATTATTGCTACCCCGTTCACTACACATGCTACAATTTGTGGAACCCTACTTAAATTTTATTACAATTATTAGTGTTAATTGTAATCAGAACATTATTAAACCTATACAATTAATATCATATTAATTATTTATTAAGTAAAAAAATAATAATAAACTATTGTAACAAAAGAGTTCGACATAGATGTCATACTCTGAATCTCACTCTTCACAATACAGCTGATTGATGGACCATTTCATTTCAAGTGATACCATCAGAAAGTTCAGACAAGTTTTATTTTAGGCGAACTGAAATTTAATTTGAAATAAATGTAGAATGGATTGTTCAAAAAGCTGTGGGTGTACGCTACCTGTGACCATCATAGCTGATACGGATAAGACTACTGGCGCAAAATGATCTAGAAGCTGTAGCGGTCTGGTGGCTCAGTGGTTATCCTGTCTGACTGGGGAACGAAAGGTCCCTGGTTCGAATCCATGTCTCGGAGGGTCTTTTCATAGACCCTTAACCTCTGGCACAGCTTTCCGTGTAATGTGAAGTACCCCAGAACGCTTCAGTGGTTCGGATTCCACGTTAAACTGTAGGTCCCCTGTACATGACAGCGTTACCGGCTTAGGTTAAGGTGGCTAAAACGGGCGGAACGCGCAGCTAATAGAAACCCTGACACCAGGTCATTACGACCACACGAAATTATTATTATTACTATATTTGGAAGCTAAAGGCTAGTAGCATGGAAAGAAAAGTGGTTGCTTGTGGTTCAAGAAACAATAATCCGCTGAATTATCTCTAATATTGAAAGTGTGACGATGGAAGGAATACAACGAAACGAGTTATTGAGAGTAAGACTCGAGGATTCCAAGAGACTGCTGCCATCTAGACGACGCCTCCACAACTACGTGTGCGTTGTTTTGCTAACTTGACATCGTCTTTGGTTGTTTACGATAACTACGTCTCTTTAATGAGTTCGTTATTAAATAACCTTTATTTGTTTAAAAACTGTCTGCTAAGTTACAAATAATTCCACGGCAACAACATTCTTTGAAATCATTTCTATATATCACGTCAATATCAGTGTATATAGTTTCATCATTACACATTAATGTCCTTATAAAAATGATGATGTGAACAATTCTCATCATATAAAATCTTTTTTTTATTTTTAGTAACATTAAATTCACTACGAAATCAAACAACTACACTACGCTCATCTATAGAGTTTAGTAGCCGAATACCAGATACTAACAGGAAGAAATGACGCAACTATTCATTGTTTGTGTTTTGACGAGGTACTCATTTCCTCATCCGTCCCCAGTTCAATCACGAAACGTGATACGTGAGCGGTGACGTTATGGTCTCACTTTCATTCGGAAGAATGCGGGTTCGAATCCCCATCCGGGCTTTCACGGTTTTCCAAAGACCCTCCAAGCAAATCCCGGGATGGTTCCTTCAAAAAGCCATGGCCGAATTAGTTCCCGTTCCTTGCCCCAAGTTCTTTCCCGATTCTAATGACCTCCAAATCAACGAAGCGTAAATACATAAGTAAAAAAAAAAGTTCAGTTCATTTAACGTGATTACATACACTTAGATATTTAGACCAGATCTTATCCTTGCTCACTGTGAAAATCACTTCAAAATCTCTCCTTTAGTACAGTCGCTGTACAGTTTTATACAGGGTGTTACAAAAAGGTACGGCCAAACTTTCAGGAAACATTCCTCACACACAAACAAAGAAAATATGTTATGTGGACGTGTGTCCGGAAACGCTTACTTTCCATGTTAGAGCTCATTTTATTACTTATCTTCAAATCACATTAAACCTGGAATGGAAACACACAGCAACAGAACGTACCAGCGTGACTTCAAACACTTTGTTACAGAAATGTTCAAAATGTCCTCCGTTAGCGAGGATACATGCATCCACCCTCCGTCGCATGGAATCCCTGATGCGCTGATGCAGCCCTGGAGAATGGCGTATTGTATCACAGCCGTCCACAATACGAGCACGAAGAGTCTCTAGATTTGGTACCGGGGTTGCGTAGACAAGAGCTTTCAAATGCCCCTATAAATGTACTGTAAGTCAAGAGGGTTGAGGTCAGGATAGTGTACTAACATACTAACGAAACTAAAATGAGCTCTAACATGGAAAGTAAGCGTTTCCGGACACATGTCCACATAACATATTTTCTTTGTTTGTGTGTGAGGAATGTTTCCTGAAAGTTTGGCCGTACCTTTTTGTAACAACCTGTATAATTCTGCAGAGTGTAGATGATAACGTTATATGTGTTAATCACCACATTTTTGACATACTTGAAAAGTTTTTTATGTTGAAGGCCTAAAATCATTGGAACGTAATTGGAGGAAGGATGTGGAGTGATGAGCTATGTCTCACATCTATCAGTGTTCTACATCTATACTCTGAAATTCACAAATATTGTGAGTGGCAGAGGCTGCTAAGCACCAGTCCTAATTCTGTGGATTACAATCCCGATCAGAACGATGAAAGAAAGAATACATAAAAGTATCAGTATGCCATCTTATTTCTTTAATCTTTTCCCTCCTGTCATTGCGACCTAAATAGGCTGGCGGAAGAAGTATTTCATTGTACTCGTAAATTAAAGATTTTCGCATATTCTCCAACAAGTTTTAACGAAAACTACATCGTCTGTCTGCCAAACAATCCCAGCCCAACCCACGTATCAACTCCGTGACATTTTCGTAAGGACTGTAACTAGCAGTCACGAATCGAGCGGCTCTCTTCTGTACTTTCTCTAACGTGTCGATCAATCCCTTGAGATACGGATACCAAACTCCACAACAGTAATCCAAAAGCGGACGCACTAGTGTTTTGTACGATATTTCCTTTGTAAGTGCCTTACAACTTCTCAAACCTGACCTATGAATGGTAGTTTAGAATTAGCTTTGCCTACGACGGAAGTTATGTTGCTTTGTACTGTTACGCCTAGATAATTCAGGGAATCCACAGTGTCAACAACTGAATTGTTAACTTTCTACTCGTGAACAAACGGGGTCTTTTTATTCCTTATTTGCATTGCCTCGCACTTTTTGCAGTTAAGTGTAAGCTGCCATTTATGGCACCATTCCGAAATAACATCCAGATCGCGCTGAATTTCTAAGCAATCGTCTGAGCACCTTACTTCGCTATAGATAAGTGCATCATCAGCAAAATGCATGAGACGATCAACCAGACGCACGCAGTCGTTGGATAGTGATAAAAACCATACGGAAATTGCAGTAGAAACAGTTTTTACAGGACAAAGCTCCATACATTCGTTTGAAAACTCACTGACACGTCATTTCTGGACTCCCAACAGTCGAAATACTCTCCGATATATTTTTATCTGTTATGAATCACAGGTAGTTGATTCCCATAAACCATTGCGAAGGAGGGTAAGGCTCCCTTCACACTAATCTGAATCAAGGTGAATCTGGCGGTTATTTCCCTACCAGTCAAATATGCCCAGACTCAGCTCCCGCCTTGACACCAGTTGAATCCGCCTTGTTTAATGTCACACGTGATTCAGCTGGTCAGAATTTTCCTCCTTCAAGCAGTCATGAATCAACAACCAGACGCGACAGATGTGGAGCTTTTGATTATGAAAGTGAAAAAGAAAAGAAAGAAAAAATAGCGCGATTTATAACAAAATGATAAAATATGTAAATGGAGACTTTCCCGGAGTACTGATGCAGTGAATTCTTCACGGGTGTCCAGCCGGATAGAGTCATAGAATGACGAAGTTTCATCAACCTGCTCGGTTGTCTTCATCAGGTCTATTTTAGTTAATTACTTCTCGAAATCACCAATAGTCTGTTGGTGATTGCATTCTATGACTCTATCCGGATGGACACTCGTGAAAAATTCACTGAGAATGATAAAAATCACAGTAACAGAAATTTTATTACTTCTGTGTGGAGGAAAATTGGAGAAGATTTAAGCATTCTAGGTAAACTTATGATTAATTATAATTTATCTGTATTATTTAAACCACCAAAACAAAAGGGACATTGTTATCATAAAATTAAAGGATAAATTATAGTTGTTTATAAATATCATTCAGCTTGTTTACGTCGTTGCCTTCTATGAAACACAATAGCGTTAATTATAGCTGCATCCATGCTGAAAGCTCAAAAGCAGCTGAGAGAAGATAGTAGATCCGAAAAAGAGGGGATTTGATTCGGATTGTCTTGGTTTGACCAGGTTTGGAGATCACAAATCAGATTCACATTGGTTCAGATGAAGGGAGCCTAAGTGATAAATTAGCAGGTACCAGTATTTCGGAGTCTGAGGAATACCACTTTGCACTGTTTGGGGTCCAGACTATGCCATTCAGCAATGTCCCTAACATTCAGGTAACTCTGGCTCCCACAGCGCATTGTAACTGACCGATACACATTAATAAAGCCCGAGAAGCGAGGCGGGAACAATAGGTGACCGGACGCTCATTCCGAAAGCCAACAGTTTCGGCGGGCCTCATATAAATTCCAGCAGTGCACACCTGCGCACGCAATATCGCCTTGGCGACCGCGGGCCGCGATGGGCCCTTTGACCGTAGCAGCAGTTTCATTTCGTCTCCCGGTCGCCATTGTGTTCCGCCGGCCAGTTTATTGGCTCAGCCCGGCGCCAAACTTCGCACCGGCGGCTTTTTATGAGCGTCGCGACGCCGTGTGTGCACTTCCTGCCAACACCCCACCCACCCCCTCTACAATGTTGCAGCCACATCCCCACCACTGCACGGCCAACTCGCTGACACGGATCACCGAATCAAAGATCTTCTCGCAATCAGCAATAAAAAATTACCCAACTCGAAATCATTCACGATATGGAACTGATTTCATAATAAGGCGAGGAAAGAATTGCTTTTTCAAGGCTTGAAATGTAAATATCTTGGCGTAACATTTGATAATAAACTAACTGAGCAGTACACATTGGACAGGTGACAGGAAAGTATTTCAAAATCCTTCACTTGTTAGAGTGTGTGATGAGGGAATGTACTAGAGAAGTGAGGGAGCTGGGTTGCAAAACTTTGGTCAGACCATTGCTGGAATATGGAAGTGTAGTGTGGCACCCATATTTTTGGTATCAATTACAGGATCTGGGGGACGTGGAAAGAAGGGCTGCCAGATTTGTCTCTGGAAATTACCACAAAACACAATCAGTAACTGCTATGATAAAGGAGCTGCAATGGGATTCATTGGGATACAGGAGGAGGGTGAAGAGAGTGGTGGGAGTGAACAAGGTGTTTATTGGTGATGAGGCGTGGAAGAATAAAGTGAGGTGCATGGAAGAGAAAAGATGACCATGTTCCCCAAGCTGGCCTTCGATTTCAGGCATAATGGTGTGGGAAAATTTTCTTTCGTAGGGAAGGGGGTCAGGGATTGGAATAAACTTCCAAGAAAAATGATGAACAATTTACCAAAAACGCTAAAAGAATTTTAGTTGAAATTCGTAAGGAAAAAGTAGGATAGTAGTCCCTGCTAAGTTCCTTTAAAGAGTGTAATAGTACCTGTAAGATGAGCAACACTGCAAGGTGCTTAGATTCATTAGGGAGGGAATGGTACCTTTCAGTCAAAGCGTTTAAAAAGGAAATTTGCACAATATTCCAGTTGACTAGTTCAAAATTTCCAACAAATTTGACAGTAATTGGTCTGAAACTTTATGGTATTCGCACACCCACGCCACTTAAGAATAATTTTTCATCTAATTGCGTTCTTTTTTATTTGATGAATTAGTTTGTGGTTTTGTTTTTGGCTTTGTTATTTTTTCTCCTCGGAATCGTCCTTGTAATTATTAAACTTTGTCTTATAAATCTCTGTAATCATAGTATTGAAACACATATTAAGGAACCAGGGCATCTAAGGAGTTTTAAATGCAACTAATACAACCTTTATTTCCAGATGTATTTATAAATATCAGCTCAAGTCCGCAGGCCCATTATTGGGAATTTTTCACACAGGTGCTACACAAATGCTCCCTTTCCGATGGCAATGTTTAGTTAAGTTAAAAATCTAGCATTATTTTTCCATATAAAAAGAATATGCGAAATCAACGATCCCACAGAAGCCAATGTTTCGTTGTTTTTGTTTGTTTGTGTGTTTGTTTTTTTAATTACCGTAGTTTCACGAACTGAGTGATATAGTAATTTCTTCTTTTTTTATTTTGCTTATAGCTTTACGCCTCGTCGGCGTAGAGGTCATTAGAGGCGGAAAAAGACGGGAAGCAAGAAATGGGAAGGAATTCGGCCATGCACTTTTGAAGGAACCATCCCGGTATTCGTTTGCAGTTATTTGAGGAAAACTATGAAAAATCCAAATCGGGATAGCCGGATGGGAATTCGAACCGTAGTCCTCCCGAATGCGAGGCCAGAGCGGTAGGGAGCGTCCAGAAACTACGTAGTTCCATTTTGGACTCCTGTGAACCACCGCCTCCCCCTCCCCCTTCTGTAAACCTCCCCTCCCCCCACGCAGTCCGACGTGGCTTATGCCTCTACTCCCCCTCCCCCCTGCGTGGAACGTAGATTTTTTCCCTATTGATTCTACAAGACATTGTGTACTGTTTTCTCTTTTCAGACTATCGTAAATTAGATACGGAGAAAATTAAATGACAGAAATAAATATTCACACGCTGTTGTGTTTTCTGTACCTTATCTTAACTGTGAAAAATAATATGAAGCTACGTGGCCTCCTCCCCATGTAGCAAACTCTTTCCATCCAACCACTCCCTCCACCCCCATACCAAGTCACGTAGTTTATGGACGCTCCCTTACTGCTTATCCAACATGCCCGGTGTCAGTGATATAATTTCGGATTTGTTATTTTTATAAATGGTGGAGTGCCCATCCAGCCATCGACATGAATGAGTTCTTTAATACGACATGGCCTTGGACTGTTAAATGTGAGAAATATTTCTCACATATCGACACGAATGAGTACTTTAAAATGGCAGAGATGCAAATACAGTGGTCACACATGAGTCGTGAGAAATGTTGCTATGATAGATTTCTCACGAAACGTAGCTGGGAATATTTTATAAATTATACTATTTCAACTGTTTTATGGGTTGTTTCTGACGTGCAACCAAACAAATGCTTTTGAAGGCATACGCGTTTCGCCTTTATTCAAGGCATCTTCATTGCCCTAGATAAACACATACAGGGTGTTACAAAAAGGTACGGCCAAACTTTCAGGAAACATTCCTCACACACAAACAAAGAAAATATGTTATGTGGACATGTGTCCGGAAACGCTTACTTTCCATGTTAGAGCTCATTTTATTACTTCTCTTCAAATCACATTAAACATGGAATGGAAACACACAGCAACAGAACGTACCAGCGTGACTTCAATCACTTTGTTACAGGAAATGTTCAAAATGTCCTCCGCTAGCGAGGATACATGCATCCACCCTCCGTCGCATGGAATCCCTGATGCGCTGATGCAGCCCTGGAGAATGGCGTATTGTATCACAGCCGTCCACAATATGAGCTCTAACATGGAAAGTAAACGTTTCCGGACACATGTCCACATAACATATTTTCTTTGTTTGTGTGTGAGGAATGTTTCCTGAAAGTTTGGCCGAACATTTTTGTAACACCCTGTATATGTGCCTTCAAAAGCATTTGTTTAGTTTCACGTCAAAAACAACTCATAAAGCAGTTATCATAGCAACTAAGGACTTGGGCCGAAAAATTCACCAACATGTTATACTATTTCAACTCTTAGATAAATGCGGGTCGATTGGCGAAGACAACATGTCGACGATCGCAATAGTTGAGGATCATACTGTACAGACACTCAAGATCCTCTACATTGGATCTCGCTGCTGAGCGATTTTTAGGATCATTTTACAATTCCGGCACGGCAACAGTTATATAGTTGGACAAATGCTCGCAGGCGCCGTCCTCACACGGAGCTAACGAAGCTTGATGGTATCGGTGCCCCGGGCACTTAGGAGCAGCTGTGAAAGAAACAAGCGGGTCGGCTCGCCTGGACGAGTAATTCAAGGGGAGCGAGGCAATCTGATGACGGCGAATGTGTCAAGATTGAGTTACACTGTAATCTGGTTGCCACCCCAACACGCCAATCACGCGCCAGATTGCGCGCGGCGGTTGTGGTCTGCACCTCCCGACTCGTCTCAGCACAGTTTTTACAACGCTTCAGCAGCTGACCAATCCAGGCTCTTCCACACTTGTCGAAATCGTTACACTAGCTTCTATTTTCAGTCCATTTATTTACCAGCCACAATCATCTCGAAATTGTTGAACAATGTTAAGCCAATCTACGTACCATTTAGGATGAATGTACAACAGTTCAGCTTAGTTATTTAGTACCCCCTTCCATTAACTTTTTACGACGAGAATTTAGCATTTTTAAATCCTGTCATAAAACATCCAGATTAAAGTTTTTAGACAGTTTTCATAACTGGTTAATGTTGATTTTGTATCAAAATATCAATTTCAAAAAGACCGTTCCATAAACATACGCATTAACCACGCAATCATTGACTGATAGCATAAGTCTCTCACTGTCTTCACTCCACTACTAATCGAAAAGTATCCGCAACCAGAATTCGGCAGATTCACGTAATATCAACACTGAATTTTTCGAATATCCGTTACTATATTCAAGCATGAATGCGCTGTATACTGTTAGAGTATTTAACTACACTAAATGACAGGAGCACCCTCTATAGTGGAATCCGTTACCAGCTACAGTTTATAATAGTACTGGGGTTTAATGGTGATTTTCCCGCAATCAATATGTTAAATATTCAAATTTTAAATAGCAGGTTCATATTGTACGGTAGTCACCGAAGTTTTACTTCAGAATTATTCTTGAAATTGATTGTTTGACACACATTTAATAGTCTATGTCCTCGCATTCAGGAGGAAGCGGGTTCGAATCCCAGTCTGGGCATCCAGAATTGGCTTCTCCATGGTTTCCCCAAATCAGTCCACGCAAATGCCGCGATGCTTTTTTAAAAGTCCATAGCTGAATTCCTTCCCATTCCTTGCTCCTCCCCCCCCCCCAATCATTTCCCGCCTCTAATAACGTCGACGAAGCGTAAAGCCAACAGCCAAAAAAAAAAAAAAAAAATTAATAGTAGGCCCTATTGTATCTGCAAGACGTAAATATAAGTAAACCATAGTAAAGGCAATTTCAATAAGTATATTGGAAGACTCCTGATTGGGTCCTGTGAGAAATATGCACACCGCAGGAAAGACTAGTTGTAAAGCTATATTCAAAAGCTACTTTAAGCAGACTTCTCTCCTTTCATGGGAATTAATTTTTAGCGTCAGTTTAACTTTTTTCTACAAATTATTTCCGTGGTATTTCCACTGAGATTTATTCCTGGCATTTACTTGGCACTGCAGATTACCTTAACACATGATTTAACTTGTTCATACTGCTTGTCCAAATGTTCTTGTTGCTAAAAATATAATATTAAGCCTCGATAAGACACATAAATATTGACTTAAGCGTTACCTTAACGTACCTTATTTTTGCGTCGGTCTCTACGCTTTGTTGACATCGACTTCGTTAGAGACGGGTAAGGATTGAGCACAAGGAACGGGAAGGAATTAGGCCTGGGCCTTTTTAAGTATACCAGGTTCGAGCGTTACCGATCATACACCAGGCTCGATGTTAAGGCAATAAAATTTATATGCAAACCATGCATTCGTAAAGTTCGCAGTTTAAACATTTCGGTTCATGCTTTCTCTTCCTGTACATTCGTCTGATGGCAGAAATATTTTGGATCACATTTAAGACACGTACATTTCAAATAAAGATTTTTTCTTAAGTTGCTTTGCGGAATGATTTATTATTTGTTCTAGGCAACCTTCGAGACTTGTTGAGTACGGGAGGTTCCTACGTCATCGCGTGCAATAGCTGATCTTAGGACTGGGTTGTTGACGACGTGCAATCCTTATTACGCCAATCAGATGTTTAGAATAAATATTTGCATGTCAAGAGGAAACATAATTAATCAAATTAAATTATTTGAACTTACCTGAAGTGGATTAGTGGCAAATTATGAGGAAATAAAAAATTATTTAAAAAAAAACTGTTCTAGGTGAAATTAAACACAGACTTAATCAACTTATGGTTAAATAAAGCAGTTCCATTACAGGCCGTAGAAACACGACCACCATCTAGTTCTAGAATTAAAATATTAGTTTTACCCATAATGATATAACAGAATGGTGATAATGGCTATCACTTGATATTAGTTTAGCATATCGTGATCCTATAACGTCAATGATCTATTATTTCAACGACACGCTGATTAGAGATAATCTGGAATTACGTCAATTTTCGCACACAGTTCCCCGGTACTCAGTGTTGCAGACTTCTCACGTCAGCGAGCAGCATTCACTGTCTTCTGGATTTAATTTAATTTAGTTACGATAGAGCAGTGGCAATTTCCCTACACCCCCATTCCCCCCCCCCCTTTCCTGTGTCCAACTACTTTTGCCCTCAACAAATTTCAACTTTAATTTGTTTCGCCGTTTTTGGTAAATTATTCATCAATTTTCCTGGTATCTTATTCCAATCCCTGACCCTCTTAACGAAGAAAGAAAATCTTCCCACACCGTTGTGCCTGAAATAGAGGGCCAGCTTGTGATCATGGTCATCTCTTCCCTTCCAAGCATTACTTTTAATTCGTACACCAATATCTTACCACGACTCATCACCAATACAAGCCTTGTACAATCCCATGACTCTATTCACCCTTCTCCTTTCTTCCAACGAATCCCACTCCAGCTCTTTTATCGTATCTGTTACTGATTGTGTTCTGGGGTAATTTCGAGAGACAAATCTAGCAGCCTTTCTTTGCACCCCCTCCAACTCCTGTATTTGATACCCAAAATGTTAGTCCCATTCTACACCACCATATTCAAGTAATGATCTGACTAAAGTTTTGTAACGCAATTCCTTTACTTCTCTCGCACATCCCTTCATTACTCTCTCCAACAAGTGCTTAAGTAGTCTTCAGAGTATCTGCACTATGAAACTTGTTAAGAAAGTTATATAGCATCCCAGATGTTAAATCTATTTACAGTTCTAGAGTGCTTCAACCATATTCCCCTTACGCTTAATAACTCATGCAATATACCAAGAGAAAATTAGATGAAACTTATTTTAAATGATTTGATGCGTATGAGCGATAATGGAACAAGGAAAAGGTAACAGAATAGACAGAAACTTTGAATATCTTAATCGTGATCATTTGATATTTGGTACTCACGCGATCTCTTCTCTCAATCTGTCCACCTCCTGTCTGGGAACGAGGTCTATCTTGTTGACGATAATTAGGTCTGCGAGAGCCACCTGCCTAAAAAAAAGAAACCAAACTCTGCTCATATAAAAACCATATCAAAACCATTCAGCCAGAACAATGTTAACACTCAGACATCATAATAATCAGTTATTATTATTGCTAGGAGTAAAGAAAACTCTTAGATATTGTCGCTGACACTGGAGGCCGGCTTAGATTTTTATTTGAAAGCTATTTGCTAACTATGATGTAACATATTAGTAGGTAATTCAAGAGTAAAGTTTTTAACGAGATACAGCTTTATTACAAAGTACCATGAAGTGTGGACAAACGAAGCTCTTCCTCTCACAGATCACCCGTCACTACAAATATAATTCTGTAGCGAGCTATGTCTGTTTGTTTCTTTGTTCCGAGGCATTATCTTCCAACACGATATGAATAGAGTTTACATAGTTTGAAAGCTCAGGATCTAGCATAAATTTTTAGGTATGTCTTAAAACTCCGGAGAAAAAAGTAATAATATGTTCTTAACCTCAAAAGATACGCCCTAAGGATTCAGGGTGTACATATTATCAAAGTACCAAAGATTAAGCTTTAGTTTTTCGTGGAAACGACTTCCGAGTTTGATGTTTGGAGTCTGTGAATACGGTCGTTGACTTTTTTTTTCTCTTTGCACTATGAATACAAAGATTGTTAGTTTTTATCCTAGTTTTTTGTAGACAATACAAATAAGTTCGACAATTATGGTGGAAAATGTTTGCCTCAAAATTACACATCTGACGAAGAGAACAAAACAAAGGGAATAAATTCCACGATTCGCGGAAAGGTGGGTGGCAGCACGAAATTGTGGGTTTTTCTTTACGTCTGCTAAATCTGAAGGCTTGGCCAGATACTAAGCAAATAATTCTGGTCGAAGCTGCATCTCAACAAATTCACAGCTTCCACTACTATTACTGCTTGAAAACGCAAACTGATACCGTATCGCACACATATATCTAGATCCACGTGGGAGGATCTGCAGTAAAAATGTCAGTAATTATAAAATTTTCTTCACGGATATATCATCCTTGCGAGCTAGGACCTTGACTGGTTGGAACCCAAATGTCGTTACAGTCAAAACCACTCACAGATGGTTTTCGATTATGGCTTTACGTCAACGCGATATCATTAGAAGATGGGAAACGACTAGGGGCGAGGAACGGGAAGCAATTTGGCCATGGCCTTTTGAAGGAACCATCGCGGTGACCATGGAAATCCAACTCTGGATGGACGGACGGGGATTCAAACCCGCATCCTCGCAAATGCGAGACTAGATAGTTACCGCTCACCTACCACATTTTGTCACACAGATTCGACAATCCGTTTGAGACTAATATAATTTTGGGATAGGAGCTGATGAGTTTGTATTCCTACAGCAGTGATGTTTAGATTAGATTATACGAGGAGAACCGAGCGGTGCGTAAAAGAGAATTACAGAGTACTAGAAGGCCTGTGACGGGAGAAGGGAGCGCAATATCGCGGCTGATCCGCCATGTCGGCCGGGCCGGGTCTGATTGCATTACGGAGCGCTCTGCTCGGTAACCGGATTACGTGAGCGAGCGGGAGACGAAACACGGTTACCATATCATTTGCTCGGCCCGCCTACTTGATAAACGCATTTGTGGCCGGCCCGAGGTAGCAACCCACCGCGGAACCCGCCTCACTGCCACAAAACATTATTATTCAAATGTATTCCTTGATGCCAAAATAAAATGCGAAATGTCCGCTACTGCGCTCGGCGAAAAATATGATGCCGTCTGTGCGGGGGTGGAAGGAGGAGCAGAAAGAACAGAGAGAGTAGGAGTGGCAGTGGATTACGGCTAAGAGGCGATGAGAGCGAGATGAGGGGAGGAAGGATTTGAAAACCAAGCCCGCCTTTGTTAGCGGACAAGTAACCTCTGGAACAGGCTGAGCAGACACCTCACTCACTGCCGCTGGAGAAGGTGTTTTTAATCATCCGCCACTGTGGTCTGCACAGATTATAGCATGCGGTATGATTCATCTTATCTATACTAATATTATAAATGCGAAACTAACTCTGTCTTTCTGTCTGTCTGTCTGTTACGTTTCTTGGGCTAAACGGCTAATCTGATCGTGATGAAATTTCACAAGGAGATGCGATTTGGTATTAGAATGGACAAAGGATACTTTTTCTGTATAAATAGAACATATTGTCATGTAATTTCGAAAAATTACATAATGAACATAGACCAACGCTTAGGATGTGTAAACTCTGTAGCACATGATAGTATCGAGACTTGGTAGCTCAGTGGTTAACCCCCTTGTTTACTAATGTTTGGACCTTAGTTCCCGGTTCAAATCCCAATGGAGGCAAATATTTTTAAGAATTGTTTTTGACCGTAAGGAAGGCCACACGACATTCTTTCAGTATGAATAACTGTTTAGTGACGATGTTGGAACTTATCGAATTGTGTCAGACGGACGGATGCGTGTGTTGGTCTGTAATGTTACGTCGGTTGCTCAAGCTGTGCTTCTCGCGTAGTCTGTTGGTGTATGATTTGTTAGTAAATTTAGTTTAGAGACAAATTCTATTTTGGTATATATGTCGATTTGCTCTGCACGGTACCATTAATTTGTGTCCGCGTAAATGTTTCTGCCACCAGTTTATTTTTTCTTCTTTTTGACATGCCTTGCGGGCGTAAACCTGGCCTAAGTGGTAGCTCTAGCAGAGCACGAGCAGCTAAAGTTATTAGAAAATCCAAGAATCGGATGCTCATGCTGAAGATGAAAAGACCAAGCTGAAATAAATATGACCTTGGTTAACCCTTCTCCCCCCCCCCTCACGCATCACCGCACTATCGTTTGTTTTTTCTGTTTGTATATGAGTTGGAAACTGATTCTCTTTATGAGACAGGCTTTTCTGTCATATTATGCCGACTCGGTGTTGTTTGGGACCAATCCTAAGTTACTAACAGCTTTCTATATTCAATTCTGGTAATGAAATTCTAAGTCCACGCGTACGAAGTCGCGGGTATCGGCTAGTAATATTATAAGTAATATTACTAAATTATTTTAAAAAATTACCCTTAATATCATCTATTGACAGATTGCACTACTAAAGACACAGATAACACAGAAATTTAAATATTAAAGTAAAAATTCGTTGTTTTTAATTAAAATGTAATTAAGTTACTGCTCTTTTATGAAGTTTTGTGGTTCGTTGAAACATAAAAGGTTCTCTCCTCGCCTGAATTATTTATGCTAATTTTCAAGGAGCTGTGTTAGCGAAAGTTGTAGTCAGCATAGACCAGAATGAATACTAATATTCCATGATACATAATGGATTTTGAGTGAATAAGGTGGCTGCCATGCCGAATTCTGACTGTAATGACGTCAGAATCGACTCGAGACGTCTTTTACCTTTAATGAGTAATGAGTGTAACCGTATCTTTCGGCGCGCCATAACACATTTGTTACACATCTCCCGGTTTCGGGGCACTTTTCCTTTAGCCAAGGAAGCACTTAAACACTTTTTTTAAGCCCAATGGGAAATTTTTCTGCTGGTCGTACTTTGAACAGTAACCAAAACTCTTCTACTATAATACAGTTTCAGGCGGGCGAAGTCGCGAGTAACTTCTAGTTATTAAGTACAACCATCAAACCTGTGGCATTAATTACACAAACAGGCATAACCACCAAGACTAACTTCACTAACAAATTATGCTAAAAGTAATAAATTACTCAACTGGTATGTATGAATTTCAATTTGTTTATTTCTTATTTATTTTTCCGAACGCGTTTCACTCCGTTCTTCGAAGCGTCTTCAGAGGTCAAACGCCTCAGAATGAAGTGAAATGCGTTCGGAAAAAATGAATAGTTCAATTGCGCTGGCGTGATATTAATTATTTATACAACTTGATTATATCGCAATTGTGAAAATGGCCCACGGTTGTTGTTAAATTATCATTCAATAAGTACGCCAATGCAATTGTTGTTGAGTTTTATTTATTCACGGCGCGTTTCGACTCTCGTCAAGGTATCTTCAGAGTACACTGTTTTTCTGTAACACGTTATCGGTTATTACATTTCGTAAAGACAGATTTTGTTTACATAATGATAAAACTAATCTTATAAACAGAAATCATTGTTCAGATGGCGAGAAAATAAACCCTCACGCCAGAAAATTAAAATTATCGAACTAATTAATGCTCTAAAAAGCCCTTAAACGAAACAGGAACTAAACTGACGAAAATATTTAAAAGCATAGAACAGTTTACTAGCGGTATTAACATGAGACAGTTAAAAATCACTTCTTATATTTAAAAAAATTAACTACCGTATTTACTATGAGTTTGAAGTTTTAATAATCCAGAAAATGTACGGAAGCCAAGAGCTACTTAACCACTCAAATTTTTCCGTCTTCTTCATCCTACAATTCTTTTTCTTCCCGTTTTGAGCGTGTGGCTTTACGCCTCGTTGACGTCGAGGTGAATAGAACGGGAAAGGACTAGGGACAAGAAATAGAAAGGAATTCGGCCCTGGCTCTTTGAAGGAACCAACCTGGCATTCGCCTGGAGTGATTTAGGAAACCATGGAAAACCGAGATCTGGATGGCCAGACGGAAAACTGATTCTGAGTCCACCCTTTTGTTTATTTTATGTATATGACGAAGGAAGGGAGACGGTCAAACACAATGCCAGCCCATTCCGACCTACACTTCCGAAAGATACAAGGTATCGCCAACCGACGAAAGAATCACCATTAGTAATGGAGCAGAACGTTCTGAGCCGAAGAGGCAGGTGGACACACTACGAAAAGCTCTGTACAGCCACAATGCGGGTAGCATAATGCTGAAGGCGTTGCAGCATAATGCTGAGACAGTGACCAGAACAGTAATCGAAAACAATCCAAACTAGATTCCGGTAACGAATGGGAAAGAATTAAAATATATGTTTCTTAACCATTTCTGACTGTGAAACTCTTGTAAGTATGACAACTGTGCGAGAAAGGAAAGATTCGTAATTGCAAAAGAGGAAGATAATTTGAATTACTCAACTTCATCTATTTTCCTTGCTGTTTCTCCGTCTCACAACTTTTTTTTTTTTTTTTTTTTTTGTTTTAATACAGTATATACGTTTCAGCTTTTTTTTTCAAGACGTCTAAAAAATAAATGTATACATTAGCAGTAATTGATTTATATTTATAGGTAAAAAGATTGTGTTGAATTAAAACTACCATCTACTTACAGTTTGTTTGTTATTAACATGTGTCATTGGTGTTCCAAGCCAGCTTTATATTCCGCTTTAATTTTGTTCACATGATCGCTCAAACTCGTTTCACAAATTTTTGTTTGCAAACACGCGTTTGTTTATGCAGAGAGCAAAAAATACTTGTTTTCAACTTGTGTTTGTGCTATGTCTTTGAGATCAATTTTGATCTAAGTTGTGGCGGTCTTAGTTTTGAGTGGGGTTTTCACTTATAATCTGCAACCTTCATAATGATTGGATTTTCCCATGTATTTTAGCTTTCTGTATACGTCTGTATGGTGAACATGTTCAACACATGATAATTTTTAATATTTCTATGTCTACGTTCACCGAATGTACGACGATGATAGCTATATTATAATGATTTCAAATGGGCTTTACACCTACTACAGTCACAAATTTTCCGGGTGTTTCTCGTGTGTATACTATATTACACAAAACCCAGTCAACTAATATATTAAAAAAACTGGTGATACATATTTCCAGGTACATTTCTGATAAAGTTTTTTTGAACGTCATATTAATTCTAATGGCTATATGTAGTCCTAACTGTACATTGTGAATTTATTGTGTATCTGCTTACTGCACCTAGTTTACGCATTCAATTTTGACGTGTACTGACCTGTTCTAAAAATGGGTATTTAAAGGGCATTAATATATTGATAATTAAATGAAACAAAGGCATAATATTAGTACTATCATATTACTTTTTCATATAGATTACTACAAAATGAGCAACATGCACAAAAATAAGCATTTAAGTGGATAATAAGCCTGGGGTCAGAAAAGGTTCGGATAAAATGCTAAACAAACAATATGGGACGATTGTATGGCGGTCATAAGGGAGAAAATAAATACGCGGGTTCTCGTTAGAAAAACCAGTTATTCATAAACGTAATACAGTACAGTAAATAATGTCTTAATCAATAAACGCGTAACACAAAAAACACATCATATGAATAAACTATCATAAACGATTTATATAAAAGTTATTTTCCAGATGCAATTCCTATTACATTTACAGTCAAAAAGTACACTCTGCGAAAAGTTAACATTGATTTTTTCCAGTTAACGAATTTTCTGTTATTACAAGGAGCGTTCCACAAGTTATTTACTTACAAAGAAATCTTAATCGCGCAACATTTCATAGATTTCCAGCCCTTTACAGAATATTGTCCGAGATTTCAAATTTTCTGGGTGGAAAATTTATTTTGTCAAAGCTGCCGAAATTAAGATATTCGTCCTGTGATTAAATAAGAAAAAAAAAGTCACCAAAGGATAATCATGAGAATATAGTGGCTACATTAGGACAAGTTCCCACTCATGTATCTTTCTGCAAACTGAGAAGAACCAGCACTGAAGATGACCCCGCGCAGGAAGGCAGGTGGAAACAAGCACTCGGAGAATGTAGACAGGCTAAATGAACAGTGATCACATACAGGTTAACGATTCAACAGACAGAGGAGATATCACGGATTCGAAGAACAACAGCAAATCGTATTTTGACAGAGTGCAAGAACTTGAGAAGTTATTTCTTGTTTACTGCCAAACCTTTTGAAAGCAGATCAAAAAGCATTAAGGCGGCAGGTGTGTACAGAAAAGTCAATCCAGTAGATTTTGGTGACTATGGATGAAACCAGGGCTTATATAGCATAGTCCAATCGATGTTCAATGTAAAGAAAGCACGCCAATTATTCCTCTCCAAAGAAAGCCAAGGCTGAACCTACCTGCAGTGGAAATGATGGTGACATTTTGGGATTCTGAGAAAGTATTTCTTCTCGATTTCCTGAAAAATGATCAAACCATAATAATAGGTAATACTTCCTTGTGGTCGTAATGATCTGGTGACAGGGTTTTTATTACCTGCGCATTCCGCCACTGTAGTAGCCACCTTAACCTAACCCGGCAATCCTGCCGGGTACAGGGGACCTACAGTTTAACGTGGAATCCAAACGACGGAAGCGGTCCGGCGTACTTCACATTACGCAGCAAGCTGTGGAAGAGGTGAAGGTCGGATTATGTTCCTATGAAAATTCCCGCCTAGACAGGGATTCGAACCGAGGACCTCTAGATCTCCAGTCAGACGCCATAACCACTGAGCCACCAGACCGTTCTATCAAACCACTGCAAGAACATATTATAATACCCTTTTTGTGCAACTGGAAGCAGCTATCAAGGAAAAGAGAAGAACTAAACTGTTCAAAACGTCCCATCTCATCAACATAATGTTTTCACTTATCAGGCGTAACAAGATCGTTACGGTATGGGTATTATTAAGCCGTGACTTTAAGCTGACACTTCATCTGAGCGAGGTGGAACAGCGGAAACGATCTGGCCTCGCATCTGGTAGGACACAGGTTCGAATCCCCAATCGGTCATTCAGATTTCAGTTTTCCATGGTATCCCGAAATCATTCCAGGCGAATACCGGCATGGTACCATAGGCGAATTCCTTCCTGATCAACACCACATCTCCTTTCCCTCATGTAATAATTTGGACGTAGACGAAGCGTAGTGTCATAACGAAAAAACACAGCACCAAGATAAGTTGGTATTTTGGTGATCGCAGTTACATATGATGCTAACGCCAGAATCGACAACCGCAATTTTTTGCGATCAGGGTAAACATCGTTAGGTTATTAATGAAACATTTGTTTCTCAGTAGAAATATGGTTTGATAATCTTTATGAGAAGAATTGTAGGTTAAAGGAAGTAGTTGAGCGTACACTGAAAGTTGTTAGCAAGACCCTTTGCTGGTGCCTCACTTCATGAATGCCAAAAACAACTTCAAATCCTACAGGTATTCAAAAATAAAATATTGGGCCAAACGTGATATGAGACAGCAGCATATATAAATAGCATATTAAAAATGAAAAACTACTGATACTATATAATGAAGACGTCTAGATGAAACATGAAAAAATGGTTAAATCAAAAGCAGGATCCAAGGCTAGAATTACAAGTAGATGGTTAAATGCTGTAGCTGTACTACAGTTGAGGGGTAATTGTGCATGGTCGCTAAGTTTGTTGAGAAGCTGAGATGATGTGCATAGAATATATACACCTGCTAGTCAGTACACATACGATTGAAGATGCAAAATACGCGTCTCGGGAGATCAAAGTTAATATTAATGAGATGACCATTTATATGAGGTGTGATATTCACTCTTTCTCAATAGGTCAAAGCTAGAAGTAGTTGTAACGGCAGCATGTTCGTGCAGAGAGAGGCAGATGAACTGATTACTTACTGTATATGCTAGTGGGGTTGTATGTTGGTGCGTGTGAGAGCGAGCGATGGTTTGCCCGGGCACGTGTGCTTGCCTGAGGCTTCCAATAAGGGGCGCGTCGATGCGTGCGGTTCACAGCTCTATATGTCAACACAGACGACACGCACAAGTCTGCCGCCAGCAGAGGACTACCAAAACATCACAAACCACAATTTTAAATACCTGTCTCGTATTTTAAAATGAGCTATTGAACGAATTTAGTAATTTTAACATAAGCAGCAACCATGTCTCGTTACCAACTTCATTAGAAAATGATGACAAAGAAATGAATATCCTACACACTATCGTTTTCTAACTAAAAGCAGATTTTTTATAATTATTGCGGTGGCATCGTGGAAGATACAAAGCTTAATATGAATTTTTAAGGAACATCGTTAGAAAATAATCACAGCCACAACAATGCTGAAAATATCCGGGACATGAGATCTGACGTTCCATGACAAAAGTGTCATCCTTATACTGGTAGGCTATTTTTGAACGATGAGCCCCCTTTTAATTCTATCCATATAACTTTCTTCTCTCTATATATCTTCAATACATCCTTTGCTGTGTATGGCTTCCTTAGTCTGATCAAACCATTTTCTTCTATGGTCTTTTCCCCTGCAAGTTCACATCCATTACTTCCTTAAAATTTGTGACCTCTGTATTCGTTTCACATAGCCAAACCACTTTAAACTTACGGATCTGAGTCTTCTTCCACTTTTAAAAATTTTCTTTGATCATTAAATTGCAACCGTTCCTGAAATTCAAGTTGATCAACCTTACCAGCAAAAGTGCTTTTAAATTAATCTAGATGTTCAAGTGGCAATGAACAACTAGACTATCATTGGAGAATTTGTTTCACGTGCCCTGACCAGGCCAATCACATAGTCCGTATTAAAAAACGCGCCAGAGCAGATTACAACATGTATTCTATAGTCCACTAATAAGTCATGTCAATTACTGGCTTTATGAGTCTAAATCGGGGGCCCCCAAACTTTTTACCCAGTCGAACCCCTTCATACGATATTTGCCTTCTTATCGACTCCCACAAATGTTTAATAAAAACATTAAATTATATTTGGCATTTCTGATGCTAAGCAATAAGGAGGCTTGCATAACAATTCAGCGAATAATTTATAAAATCCACCCAATAACATTAACAGAAAAACAAGATACTTTCCACTATTATTATAATCTCAAAAATAGGAACAAAACCGTGGATAGATGGAATAAATTTCAAATAAAAAACCTGCAAAAAAGAGCAGATGGCTGTTGCACTGTTTTAACTTATCACACAGCGATGAGTCCACCTTCCTAAGGCACTCTTCAGATGAGCCTCTGCAACTATTACCTCTTGACAACCACCTTACCTCAGTGTGCAAAAGTAATTTGTTGAAAGTTTCATCATTTACTTCACATGACTTCGCAAACAGACGAGAATTGAGAGGATGAGCATTAATTTTACTTATTGACCTGATTGTCAGTAGAACATTCCTATTTTTTTTCCTGTACAGTTTAATTGATCCTCTTTAGCATTAATCGACCCGCTTTCGACCCCCGTGTGTTAATCGACCCCGGGAGATCTCTTATCGACCCCAAGGAGTCGGTATCGACCACTTTGGGGACCCTTGGTCTAAATGATTCGAATATAAATCACAAAAATTTATAAAAATTTTAGACTAGAACTTTGTAAACCACTTCTAGGCAAATTTGCATATTTCTAGTCTTGATTCCAACTTTCGTGATCATTATTAACCAGAGCTGCATTCATAGATGGTCGAAAAGGGGTGGATAACGTTTGAACCTTGTAGAACTGTTTAGTCACATGGAGAAAATAATAAGAAACAGGTAATTTAAATTAATATGTTGATGTTTAGGTCTTTTTCCTTAGGTGTTTTAATAATAATGGGTTCCTAGTGATCTTTTATCCGTATGGCGATGCTGAAATAAACCTTGTTTTGGCATACGCGTTTAGATTTTATGTTATAGTCAACTTTTTATTTCCTTATTATACTACCGTCGGGAAATGATCCATCTCAATAATAAGGAAATAAAAACTTGACACCGATGACGATATA
>JARYHS010014523.1:0-18234 GCA_031002005.1 Vandiemenella viatica
ATCATGAAAAACATAATTTTGTAAGCATAAAATAATATAGGTAAATTACTGATGTACTGGACTTACCGATATTCCAGTGTGCTGGTGGTTGTGGAAGAACCCATTGTGGTGGTGGAGTTGGCGGCATGCTATGTGGTGGTGACATGCTCTGCGGCACATCCACGTCAATATTTGGGAGCATGCTCCATTGTGAGGAATCACAAGCTCTTTTTGGGCTACTTATTTCTTGAGAATTTCCCTTACGCTTCTCTGGGCGTGATGCTTCATCTGAAAAAAAAAAAAAAAATGTATTAGCAATAGTTATAAAGACATGGAAAAAAATAATCTATAGATAAATACGTACTGAAATAAAAAAGGTCGCTGAATGAAATATCCAAATCACCTGCGAACAAATAAATTAATAATATAGACTACTGCTTCAGCACTATACATTTTCATAAATATAGTTACGTTAAAAAAATATTATCATTACCGAAATCATCCTCAGCGAGAATTTCATCAATGTCTGAAGCAGAAAAAAAAAAGCTCATCAGTATATGTGAAAGAATTTAAAACAGCCAGAAAAAACAAGTTAAATAACAATAATTTACTTACCAATATCGCTGAATAAGCTAAGATCCTCAGAAGACATTGCGATGATTGAAGTTTTCAGCTCGACGACTCAGAGAAGACTGGATGGCAGAAGGGGGGTCTCAGCCCTATTTATACACGCGTCTGGAGCCATGGAGAATTGGTGTGGGAAGACTGCGCCCACGATGATAAATGTGGTGCAGCTGTGCGCATTCAATTACGAACCCGCATCATGCAGCTGCGAGGGGAGAGATAATTCGAGTGTGGTGCAGCTGTGCTCATTCAATTACGAACCCGCATCATGCAGCTGCGTGGGGAGCGATAATTGATGGCTTCCGGGTGTGGCGCATTCAATTACGGACCCGCATCCTGCAGCTGCGTGGGGAGCGATAATTAGGGTGTAGCGCAGCTGTGCACATTCAATTACGAACCCGCATTCAATTAAACTCCCCTAGTTCCTCGGCTCCCCTCCGCTCCAAACTGTCTGCAAAGACAGGTCCATAAGCAATACATGGGGGGAAAAAGTGGGCTCACTCCGCTGTACATAAGGAAATAATAAGGTCCATCTGAGGTTACAGATGTGAGATTGCAGCGGACCCCTGGCGCAGCTGTGCGCATTCAATTACGAACCCGCATTCAATTAGTTACCGGCACGTGCGCGGCGAGGAGGGGGAAAGTGGGCTCACTCCGGTGTCCATAAGAATACATGGGGAAAAAACTGTCCGCTGACCGCTGTACATAAGGAAATAATAAGATCAATCTGAGGTTACAGATGTGAGACCCCCTCCCCGCAAATCAATTAACATTAATTAAAATCAATTAAGGCTCCCCGCCATGGGGGAAAAAGTGGGCCCTCCCATAAGAATACATGGGGAAAAAGTGGGCTCACACACAGGTCCATAAGGAAATAATAAGATCAATCTGAGGTTACAGATGTGAGACCCCCTCCCCGCAAATCAATTAACATTAATTAAAATCAATTAGTCTCAATTAAAATCAATTAGCCTCAATTAAAATCAATTAAAATTAATTAAAATCAATTAAAATCAATTAGCGTTAATTAAAATCAATTAGCATTAATTAAAATCAATTAACATTAATTAAAATCAATTAACGTTAATTAAAATCAATTAACGTTAATTAAAATCAATTAAGGACCCCACGCAATTCAATTAAAATCAATTAACATCAATTAAAAACTGGCAACGCACCCGCCTTCAGGCACTACTGAAGCAAATATTTTAAGAATTGTTTCTCATCGTATGAGCCATGCCTATACGGCCAGTTTTTCAGATTCCATAGTAAACTGTGGATACCACAAATTTAGGGATGAAATGCTTGGCAAATTGTATGTGGTCTAGCAATGCTGTAGGTGTACACTTTTTTTTACGCTGAACTGATCACTCTGCCATTGTTTCTATCGCAGTCAGTGTGTGTGTGTGTGTGTGATCTGCACTATAGGCGAAAGTTAGTCTGTCTTTATGCTACCTTTAGTCGTCTAAGTGGCTATACCGATATTGATGGCATTTGACAAGGAAATACTTTATATCTGTAGGAAGGACGCACGACATTCTTTCGGTATGAATAACAGTTTTAGTCACGATGTTTTGGAACTTATCGAATGGTGTGAGACGGATAGATGCGTGTGTTGGTCTGTAATGTTACGTCGGTTGCTCAAGCTGTGCTTCTCGTGTAGTCTGTTGGTGTATGATTTTTTAGTAAATTTAGTTTAGAAACAAATCCTATTTTGGTACAGATGTCGATTTGCTCTGCACTGTACCATAACTTTGTGTCTGCGTAAATTTTTCTGGCACCAGTTTATTTTGTCTTCTTTTTTAACACCTCGCGGGCGTATACATGGCCTTAGTGGTAGCTCTAGCAGAGCCAGTACAGCTAAAATTATTAGAAAATCCAAGAATCGGATGCTAATGCTGAAAATGAAAATACCAAACTGAAATAAAGATGACCTAGGTTAACCATTTCCTCCCCCCCTCCCCCCACACGCATCCCAGCACCTTCGTTTATTTTTCTGTTTGTATATGTGTCGGAAACTGATTCTCTATATGAGACAGGTTCGACGGTAGAAGATATAGTGGGGATTTCCTGTCATATTATGCCGACTGGGTGTTGTTTGGGACCAATCATAAGTTACTAACAGCTTTCTATATTCAATTCTGGCAATGAAATTCCAAGTCTATGCGTATGAAGTCTTGGGTATCGGCTAGCAGATTTATATTTACAACGGGTTTCCGAATTCACTTTAAAGCAAATTAGCGTGAGGCAGTTATTTTCTCGTTTCCTACATAAAACTCCTTTGAAGCCTTTTGTCCAACATCATCATTGTCGTAACCCACACAATCTGTCACCTCAGACAACCACAGATACAACTACACAGAAATAATGGATAATTATATGTACTTTGAATGCTGTAGCCAGACAAAACTGTTGCCTCGATGTTTAAAGGTGCTGCATGTTACAACACCGATCGTAAACGGCACCGGAGGTGTTATTGCCTCTTTGACGGAGCTCTGCCTAATTAAGCGTTTGCCATTTCCTCACAGCTGAGGGACATTAAAAGGCTACAGTTGTGTCTTTATGTCTTTGTAGAGACAGTGATCGCGTTGCTCTAACTTTCTCGTATTGCGAAACGTATAGTCGACAGCTATGAAACAGCTTTAAATGACTAAAATAAACTTGTCTGTTAAGTAGTTATAAGGTTAGTGCTATCGTAAACGAAAGTTCAGCAAGAACATCGTTAGTCCGTTTACAAGATCACTACGTTTTTATGAATACTTTCGAAAATCCTTTAAACGAGTCGGCGACTGCCTTATAAACGGAAAATATTTGCCTAGAATCCAAATTACTGAAACAGTTTGCGAGAGAAAAATGAGCTCGGTGTTACAGATACATTGGCGGAAATTAAAAGTGCAACATTAAGACAGGAATGGTGGTTATTTAGGAAACTCTGTAGATATATCCAAGGTCATACCCAGAAGAAATTATAACAAATTGAAATGAATCAGGCTAAGTTTATTACTTTTGGATACAGTTGTCAGTAAGAAGTGCTCCTACATTGAACACTTATGCATTCGTTGATCCTTGCCGGCATTGAATCAATAAATATTCAGATGTCTTCTTGATGTGTGTCTCTCTACGCGTGCTTGTCTTCTGCAATTAGTTGTAACACAGATTGTGCTGGGTGACTACATGATCTAATGTGTCTACTCCTGGCATCCAAAACGTGCTCTTTTGGGGACAAATCTGGGAACCGTGCAGTCAAAATTCTGATCGTAACCACTTGCACTTGTGTTATAACGGTCACAGTATGAGGACAGGCATACAGGCATTATACTGTGGAAGATTGAATATGGATGCTGGAGATGAAGGGTACTACAATAGGATGCAGCACACCGTCCACATGGTGGTGGGCTTTCATTGTGGCTTCAACAACCAACCGAGTCCTGCTGTCGAAACTGATTGCCTCCAAACCTTGACACCAGTGGCTGTATCTGTGTGACGTTCTGAAATCACAGCAGGGTAAGTTGTTTCTTCAATACGCCTGCGTACATGTTGTCGATTATTACTTTGCCACAGACAGAATCAAGGCTCGTCTCTAAACATAAATGTACGCCATTCACGTGTCCATTTGCGTTTTGCATTACACCAGGTTAGACGATACTGGAAATGAAATTAGATTAATGGAACACATTGCGTAGGTGGTTAAAGAGTGTAACCCAACTTCAATTTGGCGGTCTTCACTTGCTTTTGTCCTTCTGTGTGGACCTGAACCGATTCTAGGAGTTATAGAGGCTTCTCTCATCCACTGTGTAACAAGTCTGTATACTGACATTGCACTACGGCAAATTCTTCGGGAGATTTGACGACATGATGCACCAATTCCAAACACGCCATTTCTCCGACCTCTATCACAGATAGACATTTGGGTGTAGAGGGTCGTTACTCTTCGCCTTGGCATACTTGATCAGCAAAAAACTTGTGGACAAAAGAGTGTCATGTTACACCAAGCTGTTCACCACTTACACATTTGTATAATAACTAAACCCGTAATTCTCATACTATCACATGAAAAACTTTGATTTTTTATTACGAGGCGCGTCCAGAAAGTAAGTTCCGTTTCAATTTATCTCCGCTGCAGCGCTGCGATTGCAGTTCCGCACATGCGCTGTAGACGATGTGTATCAAGGGGAAGAACGTGCGCCATTTGGAGATCGCTGTCAGTTACGTACGCTTTGTTGTGCTTGTTTGAAATGTCGGCGTTGATTGAAAATCCCGCCGCCTGTAAAATCAGGTCTGTGATTAGGTTTCTGAATGCGAGGAAAGTGAAACCAAGTGAAATTTATCGGCAAATTTGCGATGTTTACGGACCAAATGCGATGAGTGATTCGATGGTGAGAAGATGGGTCCGACAGTTCAATGGCGGGCGTAGTGATGTGCACGATGAAGAACGAAGTGGGCGTCCACTTTTGGTTACAGAAGAACTGGCAAGACTTTCATCTGTTCTTACATCTCAAGTCTTTCCTTGGCGGTCATCACTTCACCAATGACTACGAGCTGAAAGAAACTGTTTCCAACTGGTTGAAGACACAGGCGGCAGATTTCTATGAAGAAGGTATACAGAACCTGGTGCCACGCTATGACAAATGCCTGCAAAATTTCGGCAGTTATGTGCAAAAGTAGTTTAAGAGTTGTAGAATTTTGTGCAATAAAAATTTCTTCTGTATCTGTGTACAATTTCATTTTATTACCAAACGGAACTTACTTTCTGTACGCGCCTCGTATTTTACTACTACTGTTCAAAAGGGGATACTTGGGGCCAAATTTTAGTCATTTATCATAAATCTGAGTGTTACATCTTTAATTTCCGCCAGTATATGACAACAGTCGACGATTCTACTAGTGGTAGACGTTCAGTTATTTTTTTATCTGATTATAAGGAGGGCATCTTAGAGAAAGTAAGCAACTACGATTGAAGGATGTATGTCTCTACGTTCAACAACCGAGCATTAAAGCAATCATGTACTCTTCAAAACATACGTAAGGCCTGAGGTACATCCTGGAAGGATGAATCCGCAAGTAACTACCAACTATAAGTGCCCGAATGTAACTTGATTTCAACTCCAGTACACCAAGTAGAGTTGAAGTTTCTCCGCAAGTGACTCCTAAAATATGACAGTGTTGATCTAAAACCATCAAATGTCCCCATTCAACGAGATTTATATTTTAGCATTCCGAAGCAGGCCTAAAGAATTGCAGAAGGAAGTATTTTTTGGGGATACTTGAAATTGTATGCATGGGAGGCCAACAGATTTAATGTTGTAAATTGTGTATTGACCACAAGAAAATAAGAAGAGGAACGAGAAATTGTTTAATCCATGTAAAATGGGAACAAGTAGAATATATTGTTAACGCTTTGATTTGCAACAAACAAATATACTTAATAACAGTCATCACAGTCGATTTAACTACTACAACACCACGCAAACGGTATTTTTTCTTGTGGCTTTATGCCTCAACGACGACTGGGTCATTAGAGAGCTGAAAGGTCTGGGAGCAAGGAACGGTAAGGAAGTCGGCCACCATCGCGGCATTGGACTGGAGTGATTTCGGAAAACTATGGAAATACGGAATGTCCGGAATAGGATTCGAACTTGCGTTCGTCCGAATGCGAGGCCATAGCGTTACCACTCACCCACCACACTGTGTGGAGCTGCCCGCCCTACCTATACAGGGTGTTACAAAAAGGTACGGCCAAACTTTCAGGAAACATTCCTCACACACAAACAAAGAAAATATGTTATGTGGACTTGTGTCCGGAAACGCTTACTTTCCATGTTAGAGCTCATTTTAGTTTCGTTAGTATGTACTGTACTTCCTCGATTCACCGCTCGTATTGTGGACGGCTGTGATACAATACGCCATTCTCCAGGGCTGCATCAGCGCATCAGGGATTCCATGCGACGGAGGGTGGATGCATGTATCCTCGCTAACGGAGGACATTTTGAACATTTCCTGTAACAAAGTGTTTGAAGTCACGCTGGTACGTTCTGTTGCTGTGTGTTTCCATTCCATGTTTAATGTGATTTGAAGAGAAGTAATAAAATGAGCTCTAACATGGAAAGTAAGCGTTTCCGGACACATGTCCACATAACATATTTTCTTTGTTTGTGTGTGAGGAATGTTTCCTGAAAGTTTGGCCGTTCCTTTTTGTAACACCCTGTATAACCAGACTTAGTCTCCAACGAGAGGACAAAACCAGCCTCCGGGTTGAAGACCATTAAGTCATTCTAAGCAATCATAACAAGTGTTTAACGCCTCCTGCAGGAAAGTCGTTACCAGATGAAATGGCTCACGCAAATTCATAATTGGTATAAACGATGTCTCGGCTTGACAAACTAGCCACTGAACCACATTGTTGTGTAACGTCCTTCTCGTTCTTTCCATTCCACCAGCGTGTAGGCGCGCAATCTTCGTCTCCACGGGAAACAAGCGGTAAAAGGCAGCGTCTGCAGGTGTTTGATTAATGCAGCCACGGTATTTATTTTTCCATATGCGTGCCCGGAGTTATTACAAGCGATGCTCGCCGCGGCACGCCAAGCCGCTCGCTCGTCTATGAAGTATTAACTTGCCGCAGACGAACCCAACTTGTGTCCCGGCGTCACCACTTTTTGTTCACCCCCTCTCGGGATGGCGTGCGCTGCGCAGGTTGTGGTATTTATTAAAGCACCGCTTGTATAACAAGGCCCGTAGATAGCTGCGTGGCGCAAACATCTTGAAATATTTATAACTGATAATCTCGCTGTAATAATGAGGTCATTGATCAGCGGAGGCAATTTCTTCTACCTGCGGTGGCAACACTCACGTCGTAGCAAGTGGCGTGAGAGGCGAGGTGTACGCAAGTCGTTTTGTGTTGGAGCTTTTAATTGTTAATGAGCTGCTTGCGCCCGAAACAACACACTAAATGCCTTCATCACCAGTTAAACGAGTCGTAATTTAACAATCTACATCGTGCCTCAGAACCTAAAAGCCACTCCATTGCCATTATCATTTGCATATCAGCTGATAACAACCAAAATTTTTATATATATATATTTCATAAATCTTGCGATTTTGACATTTTGATTAAAGATAGCATTGTCGTACACTGCAACATAACTGTACTTTTCACATACGCTGTTTTTGCATAAAATCTTATATGCAGCTAAGTGAAAATTAAATGTTATTGTTTTTAAAATAAATTTAGGATTACTAACTAAAGCTGCGAGAATTCACAGACATAAACAAGATCTTTGTACAGCTCTAGTAACACGCAACACTTGGTAAAACAAGCAAATAGATCAAAGGCAGGAAATAAGAACTTCTCTGGTAAATAATTTATTGTAAACGAAAGAATCGTAATGAAAATTAGCATAGCAGCAATTTTCATTTGACAAATTGTTTTGCGTTTACCACCATTATTCAGGCGTGTAAGAAATACTCAGTATAGGTGTCAAATCCCGTTGCGGACAAGAATTTTTACGGGTTTTCCTTTCTTCGTGTCAGTTTTAAAGGACGCGTCATGGTTCGGATTCTTCAATAAATTGCACGTCCTGGGGCGAAGGAACTGTTATGACTGACACAATTAGTTTAGTATGCCTTCTTCTAGAGGATCGAATCAACCCTCAGTTTAGTTAAGGAATACTGCATGATCATTTACTATATAGCTTTGCCACATTCCATAAGTTCATGAAAAGAGTGATTTAGATTCAAATTTAAATCATAATTTATTTAAAAGTATCGTATTACTGTTAATTAACATGTTCTACTTCATACTAGTAGATTTTGTATATCTCGAGAGAGAGGAAAAAAATCTCTCTGTTTTGATGTATTCGAACACTGAGTATGTGGTTCATTCTTGATTCTTTATCTTTCAACCTCGAAAACTTTTTCCATTTATAGCCTGTCTAAGGTAAGTTTGATATTCAGTCCGAAGGTTGTTTGGACCCTCCGGAAGGAGGTATACTTAGTCTGGTATAAGAGACAAGGAGGTCACTTCTTTTCCTCCTTACCTAAACCAACCCAGTAATCCTACCGGGTAAAGGGGTCTTATTTTCTAACGTGGTATCCGAACCATGGAAATATTTTGGCGTACTTCACATTGCACAGCAAGCTGTACCAATGGTGAAGGTCAGGTTAAAAGGCTATGAAAATACCCTCCTAGACAGGGATTCGAACCGGAAACCCTTTGATATCAAGTCAGAGGCCTTAATCACTGAGCCACCAGCTCGCACTTAGAGAATCTTCTACTTATAATAATTTCTTCAATAAACTATAAGTCTTCCAGAAAAATTACGATTGTTTTAATTCTTCCTTTAATAAATTTCTCTGATGCTTTATTGCTTGTTTGGATGAGCTTCTTTCGAACACATACCAGTTAAAGAAATAGCACTGCAAGTTAATAACTGAAGAACTAAAATAATTTAATTGTTTCGTGTACCTGGTGGTGTCATCAACTTCGTAAACTGTTTTTTTTTATTTTAGAAGACGTTCAATACTACTTGTATATTATATTGAATGAACCTTACATCTTCAAATCGACCAGCACCTACCTAAGAGGTTATGAAAACAGTGATGAACGTAGACGATACATATGTGCGAAGATCTGAAACAGAGCCAGTCATACTTTAAGTAGAGAAAGTGATCGTAAAAGTAGGGATAATATTGTGTGGGAGTAACAGTAACTAAATAAGCTATAATCATTACAAAGGAACCAAAGTAAGGCGTGATTCCAGAAAACCAAACAGAACCGTAATCTACGAGAACTGCAGATCAAATGCTACCGATAATCCTGTAAGCTGGTTGGTGGTTATGCTTTTTTTTTTTTCTAATGGCTTTTAGCCTTATCAGCCATACAGCCAATCGGTGTGTACAACAGCGTTTTCAACTAATTATTAGATTAACAATAATCATAATAATTGCACCAGTAAAACAATTATGGGCTGAATTACTACCAGTAATGCGTCCAAATTAACCATACAACTGAAATAGATACACACAAATAGATACAATAATGTGTTTCAATATTAGTACACAATGCAAAAGCTGCTTAAAGGGACCTATTTTACCATACACATAAGGAAAACTCAGATAATTATATTTCCATCTTTATAATAGGTCATTATGGTCCTGTAAATGTTTTTGTCACTAGGCGATACGAAAATAGTCGCATTCTTAGGAAAGGTTATACCAAGGATTTTTAATTCTATCAGCATTTAGTCTTGCGGCAATCTACAGTTTCGGAAGGAAAAAAGACTGCGATTTATGCCGCCCACTGCTGGTTCTATACAGTTGCATTGGGGCTTTCTCTAAGCCGTATTCGATTTAAGTGACGACGGAAGTTACCATGGTTTAATCGGCTTCTGTTTATGCATGTGATTTAGCACCTGTTATGTTCCGGTTATGGTACCAAGACTTCGCGGGAACAATTGGTTGTAAACGGCCGTAGAAATAACCTTTTTGTTGAAACTTCAACACTTGCAATGAGAAGGTGTTTTAAGAAGAATAGTTATGCTTCATATTTGAATTAGCAATCAGTAACAGATATGATAAAAGAGCTGGAATGCGATTCATTTGAAGACAGGAGGATGGTTAAGAGGGTCATGGGAGTGTACCAGGCGTATATTGGTGAGGAGGCATGGAAAGATATTGGTGTAAGAATGAAAAGTAATGCATGGAAGGGAAAAGCGGACCTTGACCACAAGCTGGCACTTGATTTCTGACATAAGGGTGTAGGAAGATTTTCTTTTTTAGGTAAGGGTGTCAGGGATCGAAACAAGTTACCAAGAGAAATAATGAATAACTTACCAAAAACGCTGAAAGAATTTAAAGATGAAATTTGTAGAAGGAAAATGTAGGTGGGTGCAGGAAAGAGGGAAGATGGGTGTGTTGGGAAATTGCCACCGGAGCGTGCACTCCATTGCAATTTATTTAAATATTATTATAATTATTTTTAAACTGCAAAACGGTTTAAGTAAATCGCAATAAATAATGTATTGAAATCTAAGTTAGTATAAATCTGTCATTAGCACCCGTTTTCTGACTCTCGCTTATAGTAAAAATGTTAGAATTATCTGCCGCGGCAGGGGAGTCTTAACCTGGGAGTAATTCAAGACGGAATAAAAATATTATTGCGACGAGTCGCGACGTGTTTTGAATCCGTAATGTCTGTCCCGTTCGGACGATTTAGTGTCGTGTAGAAGTAGTTATATGCAAATCGGAAAGCATTATTCAGAATTTCCCCTCCTGATGGCAGGAGAAGAAAAAGGACGGGGCGAATAATATCGCGTGGCGTGCCGTCTTGATTTATCAGAGTGCTCGGCGGATTTCACCTAGCGACGCCTGCCGTATCGTCCACCGTGCGTACGCTTTGTGTGTGTGAGAGCGTCCGGTTGTTACCTCCCCAGCGTTGTCGGACAAAACGTGAGCGCGCATTTTCACTGACGCGCAGCGATTACTCGGCTACGATATTTATTGCTACTAATTCTCGGGCTCGGACCAACATATGTCACACGTAATGCCCGCAGCCTGCCCCCTACCTTCCCCGCGCACCACACACAACGGCGGCTACAGGGTGCCGACGAATACGCCGTTCGCTCCCCAGACGTTGAATGAGAGCTACAGTGATACACATCGGAACAATACAGATCCCTAATTGGCACCAGGAAACCTACTTCAGACAGCGGGAAATGCACAATTTACAGCAGCAAAATATTTATAACACAAAACTAAATAATAATCATCATCATCACTAGGATTCGGATCTTTATGACAAAAAAAAAAGATAAATATGCAGGAAAATATGACCTTAAGAACGGATAAATATGACCTTACAAACTGGTAAAATCCGCGTGCCGAAGGTCGCCGGTTCGAGTCCGGCCGCGGGCATGGGTGTTTAAGTGTTGTGTCTGTGAATGTCATGTCCGTCCTGTGGTGTGTCTAATTATCTGGAAAAGCTCATCAGGCTGGCTGTATGGCCTAAGATGCCAAAAACCATTTTAAAAAAAACTGGTAAAAATGACCTAAAAATAGCAAAATATCATCAAACATTTAAATCTACTACACATTAAAACATGCTCAATTATACATCATTTATTTTATCTAGTAGTGTCGCTTTCATTCAGACAGCATTACTTGCTTCCGAGCATTCACTGCACCAGTGGGAAATTAAATTTTATATCGTTTTTTTGAAGTCACTTCAATTTCACATAATTTACAGAAAAGAACTATTTTCATCTGTACTAAAATACTCCTTTCCAAATTCCTATGAATAACTCCGTAATTTTTCACTTTCGGAAAAAAAACTTTCGGCATGGCGGTACTCACTGATCCACTGCAGATTTAACGATAGCTGAGGATTATTTCATTGAGACTCTGATTGACGCGGATCGACACAGGCATGCTGCTGCTGCTTTGTCGAGATTAAAAGCAGGGTGGAAAATTAGATTTAGAGAGTGACAATATTGTATAACTGTAATTCTTGACTGATCAGTTCTGACTCATTTCAGTAATGGACTTTTCTTCCAATGTATAATAGGATTACAGTTCTGTGAATAATTATGTTAATTTCTTCCCGCCTATACGTTCTAATGAATTACCAGTATTATTAAAATTACGAGATTTTTTTTAAAAATATTACCATAAACATTATCGTAGTATGACAAAAACTAGGAAAATGGCCTGAATATGCATTTATATGATATATAAAATACATTTAAATACAATCAGTAACATTTAATCAGTGTTTAATTCATCATTACAGCTAAGAAAAAAGCAGGAAAAAATATGACTTGTAAATAATGATTCAAACCCTAATCATCACGATTCTCCAGCTCCGTCCTCCCGGGTGCTGATCACGAGCACTCTCCACCTGCCCATGAGTAGCTGATTTTCATGAGTAATCCTCCAATCCAGTCCTAAGTCTTTCAGAGCCTCCTTGATTTGGCCTGTGTTACACATCTTCTCCCTTTGATGTCCATATTGCAGAAGGCTTTCGGTTTTCTTTCTACCTCCATCCTTAGGACATGTCCATATCATCTCAGACGAGGCTGCTGTAAGGATATTGCCACATTGGCATTTATACCGGCTTCTGCACGATTCATTTCACTAAACTAAATGATAATATTTTACTCAATCCTTTTCGACAGGGTAGATAAATGTGCAAATTTATGGCAATTACTAAGGAATATCCAAAAATAACCGGAATAGCATTATTTTTTAATGGCATTTAGCTACGAGGCCATAGAGCCAGCACTATGTAATTTTGTAGTTTGCAAGTATGTATTGGATAACTCAATGTATTATAGATTCTCCGTGGTATAGACGACACAAGACAAACACAACACTTAATTAAAACCACCCATGCCCGAGGCCGGACTCGAACCGGCGACCCCTGCAACGCGAGGCTAGCACGGGAATAGCATTACCGTGGCCAGAGCTTGTGTAGTACGCGTTTCTGCCGCTAGGCGTTTATAGCGCAGCTCATTGTCAGATTGTGAGCTCAGTTCCGCCTGTGTTTTCGACCTGGCTTGTTCTGTTAATCTGTATTGATTGTTTTTGCTAGTGCTGTTTTGTTATTGTTTCGTTTTTGAACAACGTGAAGCTGTGAAATTTTGTTTTCTACTCAGTAAAATTGCTGCTGAAACTGTTTTAATGTTGAAAACAGCTTACAAAGATGACGCTGTGGGAAAAAATTCAAGTGCACGAGTGGTTCGCTCGGTTTAAAAATGGTGACATGCCGATAATGACAAACTTCGTTCTGGATATCAACTGCCCGAATAGACGAAAATGTTGAAAAAATTCGATAGCTTGTGCTCTCAGAACGTCGACAGACAATTGATGAACTGTCAGAGATTAGTGGGTTATCTTGGAACTCGGTTCAGAGAATTTTAACCTAAGATTTTGGAATGAAAAGGGTTGCTGCCAAGTTTGTTCCTTGAGCTCTGACTGACAATCAAAAAGAATATCCAGTTGAAACATGTCGTGCTTTGAAACATCTGCTTGAAATTGTTTATATTTTCTGTCAAAGGTCATTACTGGTGATGAGTCATGGTGCTATCGTTACGACCCATAAACAAAACAACAATCAAGCCAACGAACGGAAGACGTCATTGTCACACAGTCCAAAAAAATGTCGTAATGTCAAATCAAACATCAAAACAACGCCCATTTGCTTTTTTGATGCCAAGGGCTTTGTTCATTCAGAGTTTGTTCCCCCTCATCAAACCATCAATCAAACCTCTTATTTGGAAGTTTTAAGAAGATTAAGCAACAGTATTAGTCAAAAAAGATCCGATTTGTGGCAGACAGGAGACAGGTACTTCCACCACGACAATGCACCTGGATACACATCTGTCTCTGTTAGGTGATTTTTGGCTAAAAATGGCATGGTCCCACGCACTTTACTCACCTGGCCTGGCTCCGCGAGACTTTTTCTTAGTTATACGCATTAAAAGGGGCATGAAATGAAACCGATTTGACAACATTGAAGAGGTCAAGGAAAAAACGAGGGAGGGGCTGTCAGCCATCTTTAAAGATAACTATATAAAATGTTTCGAACAGTGGAAGTACCGGTGGGACAAATGTATTAGTTTTAATGGAGAGTATTTTGAAGGGGATAAGGTTTTTTTGTAAAAAATTTGAAAATATATAGCTTTTAAAACATAATTCAGGTTTTGTTGGCTACCCCCTCGTACTTAATTAGAAATGATGTCTTTCTTTGGCGATGAGACATAGGAGTTAAGAATTATGAGTAGGAATCTGATATAACATGTTTTTAAACTGCTGACTAACTCAATATCCTTCTTATGACACCGTATCCGATTCCATGCATAGGCGGATACCGTGGAGGGCTAACAGCAGTGAAAGGGTAGTCGAGTGGTTGAGTTTGGTGTTTTGTGGACGTTTGATGTGGTGGGACTCTAGAGAAGCTCCACAAATCTTTTTTGTCAGCATACGAATCTTTTCTGTCTAGAGAGCTACTAAAGAAGATGTTACTCAGGAATTGACAGCAGCCGATTATTAGGTTCGGCAACCCAAGATAAGGAAAACTAGTGCTTGTTAAGTGGATAGTTGAGAATTTACCTGGTGAATGATAATATACAGCTAGCAGTTTATAGAAACCCATTTAACGCTCATTGAAGACAGTAGATATTACAGTTAATAACGAAAATTACAATGATCTGTCGGGCTGCGCCTAGGATCGATGTTTCTTTGTGTAATTGAAGACAGACTGAAGTATTAATGGTTGGTTGAATAGATACTTAGTGGCTAGAGGAATTCTTGGTCCCATGATGTTAGGAAACACTACATGTTGTACAGACTGAACCTAAGAGAGTCGTACTAGCGGTTAGTTAGTCATAGTGACTCGATGAAAGCTGTTCGTATATGTTAGTGTAAGTTTAGATGATTCATATTCTTTGATGTTCAGTATATGGTGTTGTTTGTGTTGTATGAGACGAGAGATGAAGAAAGGAGAGGGTAAAACCCGTTGCCACCCATTTATGCGTGACAATGACTCTACCTTTACAAACAGCGAACGACAAAAAATATAAGACAACTTATATAGCACCCCATGCTTTTTTACATTAAAGTTAATTTTGTAATCAGTGACTTTATTCTTTAAGCTTATTCAAAAAAATTAATTCATCCTATATTGTGGGACGTCCCATCACTGTTAAACAAAATCTTTATATTTAAAGATTATTTTTAAACTTTTAGTTCACATTACTACGAAAGCGTGTTTTTAGTTTTTTAAACTACAATTTTTTTTTTTTATTTTAATAATGTCTAAATGATTAAATTCCTACCTATCACGAAGACCGCTGTAAATATCATTGGTCTGTAAGGAAACCTAATATTTAACTGTGCGGAACGATAAGGCAAAAACATCAACTGAAACGTAATTGTTTAATTATTTCGACAGTATATGCAGGAAGATTTGTCGCAATTTCTGTATACCTTTTTAATATGAACTTAATGTAATCGTATGAATGAAACCGAGGGTATTTTCTTGACACCTTTACATAAACAAGTTTCAGAATTCTCACATGATATCATGTTGGTTTAGAGTGGTAAAGACCAATTCTGTTCTGGGCAGATGGCAGTTAGGGCTCAGCACATACCCGTTTAAGACATGGGCATAATGACAAATGTAAATTCAATGCTCCAACAGTTTCGTTCGCCGATCACATTTCATGCTAGTCTGACTAAAGGGTACTATCGAGTTAGATTAATCAAAGACATGGTGGAATGCGTAACAAATTTAAATTCTTTAAACGGTCGCAGAAGGCTGATTTATAAGGCTGGTTCAAAAAGTAACGAGCCGGAGGCCTTGGAACAGAAACCAGTACCGGTATTTCAGAAATATTGGCCCTGGCTGTTGAGGCAATTGTCCCATTACGACACATATTTCCGGAGCTGCGATGTGAACCAGTTCCACGCGAACTGTTTGACGTCGTCGTCCGAGATGAATCGTTTGCCCCTCAGAGCCTTTTTTAGGGGACTAAAAATGGCGTAATCACAAAGGGAGAGGTCTGGACCGTATGGAGGTTGACCGAGAACTTCCAACGTGAATTTCTGCACGAGTGCCGTGATTGTGTTGGCCGTATGAGGAGGCCGGAGCAGAATGACCTCACGGGTGAGCTTGCGTGGTCGTTTTGATTTGATTGCTTGGCGAAGGGTGGTCAAGGTTTGCGAAACACTGGGCGTTCACTACTGTCCCGTGCTGCAGGAAGTCTATCAGAAGGAGGCCGTCTTAGTCAAAGAATGATCGCTGGACGACTGACGCATGCTTCTGTTAGCTTTGCAGTCACGTGACTTACACTCGTGATCCGATAGCGTCGGGCATGTGGACTTCCGCGCTCTTGTCGGAAACCCTCTTTGTTACTGACGCAACGATATTACCATTCTGTCACCGTTTTGCATATTCCAGACTCCGGATCGTTTCTTTTTGAACGTTCCTTAAGGTGCGTTCCCACGACGCGTCCCTCGGCGCGTGGTTGTGGACGTCTTTCATCTTTGCCGCATATGATAGCAGGAACGGCGCACTTCGACCCACCGCCAGGCGGTAAAAGATGAAAGGCGCGTACTGCCCCACCACGCGCCGTGGGAATGCGGCTTTATATTTACTGATAGGAAACTCCTCGAGATGTAAACTGGCTGAAGACTGGTACTCACTACTACCGTTCCTGTCTTAAAGCCCACGACTTGGAAGGGAAAGTGGAGCTATATCTTCACCAAACCTACCGTACCCTTCAATAATCGAGACGATTTTTAAACTAGCTAGAAACAATTTTTTTTTTTTTTTCCTCGTCGTAATTTAGATCACTGGATGCAAGGAACAGTAAGAAACTCCACTCTGGCCTGCTGATGAATTCATCCCGGCATTTGTGATTTCGGCAAAACCATGAAAAATATGTATGGCCGGATGAATATTTGCACCAACGTCTTCCGGAATGCTTGGTTAAAACATTTCCCAATGGGCTCGGAGGTAAAACTTTGCTGGACGCTTGAGATCAAGAGCTTTTGTGGCCGCTCGTTATATATAGTTCTGCGAGAACAGGGCAATTAAATGGAAATGTTGTGGACGCTTCCATTAAAGGCGGCTGTGAAAGTGAGCAGTGTGTCGCCATTACCTAGAGCCCAGCCAAGCTTATTAATCAGATCCACTCGACGACAGGCAACAACCTCCCACAATGGCACTCACTGACGGCCATCCGAGCCTTTTTACAGCTCATCAGGTTAGGACGGGCGGCGCTTTATGGCCGGGGGAATAAAACCTTCGGCCACGTCAGAGCTGGCAAGGATGCCTCATAATCACAACTTCAGGCTTTCTCTTGTAGATCAGGTGAAAGGCCGATTTAAATATCTAACACCAGCTCACTTACAGTACTCAACCCTCCGTTACTCTTGTAGTAACTGTGCGGTCAGTCGACGCTTGCTAATTGTAATATGAGATTACATCCGGAACGGGCCCTTATTAAGAAGGGAACCAGTGAGAAAAGTGTGAAGTGTTAAGGAAATAGTTGATTATATTAATGTTTATAATAAGGAGAAAAATAATGTTAAAATAAGAATATAACGGATGTAGTCTTCTCGGGAGACTAGCCGAGTAATTATGGTGTTTCCACCAGATATTTCGGCGATCTGAGGCTCCGTCGCCATCTTCACCAGAAGATCGCCGAAATATCGTGTGGAAACACCTTAATTACTAGGCAAGTCTCCCGAGAAGACTACATCTATTCTCAACGCCGAGAAAGACTTCGTTCCTATATAAGAATATAATGAATCTAAAAAAGTGTGAGTTCAAGGTAGGATGCTTAGAATCGGACATTTTAAAGGCAGGCCTATCCCACGCATAGAAATCATTCACCATAAGCAAAGCGACTGAGCCAACGAAACTGATTGCCAATAGAGAGGGAAGTTCAACTCGATCTCTGAGCATCCTGTAACTAAACTCTATAAGACAAAGATATTAATAGAAAGTCAGATACAATCACAAGCCTAAATTGGTGACTCCATAAAACTAACAAGGCAAATCGAAGGATAACTGTTAGCTGGCAAGACAAGTACCACTGTGCAGTATTAACCCGGGTAAAGAAACTAGTTAAG
>JARYHS010014526.1:0-11706 GCA_031002005.1 Vandiemenella viatica
CAGAAGTATGAAACTGCCACAGGTCGACCACTTTCAACCCCCATATCTCTCACACCCCAATAGCTACCGACATCTAACAACCATAGTGCACGACAGGAAAGACGATTCTACTACCACACACTAACACCAAAGGTCTATGTATGTATTTGTGGCAGGAAAGAGAAGTATACGGAGATACGAATTTTTGGTCGAAATATGAAAACGCCCTGGATTGACCAACTTTAATCATTATATCTCCCACATCCCCACAGCTATTGGCATTCGGCCAACGTTGTGCACGACAGGAATCTCCATGCTACTTCCACCCACAAACATCAGTGATCTGTGCTAGGTAGTGGTGGCTGAAAAGTGTAATATAGGAAAAAACACGTCTATTTTTATATATATATAAGATTATATCCGGAAAGATATTTAAAAGTTACGGTTAATTTGAAGGACGTATTGATAACGCCTGTTCTGCTCACACAATCATCTTAGTTTCCTGTATTCTTGTTACGTGAAATGAAAACTTTTATATGATACTCTTTGTTACTGTACTATCACCTGTACGAAACTTAATTGCCTCACAAAAAAAAGAAACTTCACAAAACTCAACGCTATTGGTCGAATTGAATCTTGACGACCAAGTACACGATATTATTGTAAACAAAGGCGTAGATGCTGGGTGTTTTAATAGCGTGTGTTGAAGTTTATCTTTAACATATCAGCATAGTTGGTGAGATATTGTATTGTACAATACACACAACAAATAATGACTGAAAGCGGTTTTCTGAAAGCACTGTCGGATAATCTTCCAAAAATTGATACTTTCATGATGACAAGATATTTTGCATAAAATCCGAATTTTACGGCCGCTCAGCTCAGAGGAGTGAAAGCTGCAAGGTAATTGAATGATAGATATTTGAATTATTAATTTTGTTACCTTTTTATTAAGTCAGATTAATAAGACAATTAGCATTAGCTGTAATTTAAAGTGTTAATTTCCACGAAAGATTTAAATCGTCTTGGCGTTTTACACCTCGCAGAAAATGGCAGGGTGTGGTTAGGATAAAATGCTGACAGCACGAGAAAAATCGAAATTGAAGAATAAACTTTTTCGAAATCTCGCTTATTTCTCAAGATATCAACTGTCAAAAATTGGTTACACGTGTAATTTCCTGTGCCTTTGCTGACACTTTTCTTCCAGTCTAGGCCTCGTTTCAACCTAACCACAATCGCTAGTAACAAAACAAATCAGCCCTTGTGCATGTCCAATGTATTGTTCCATGGGGCTTTGATGAAATGTTTTTTGGTCCAGGCCGCATATTTCATTGGTTTCATATTACTGTTGTTAAGTCAGTAGAGTTAGAAAATTGCAATCAAATGACTTGCCGGAACACGCCGTTCATCCAGTCATTTTTAACTGTTAGTAACATAATAAAATAGCAGAAAAGTGTTTGACTAAATGTCTGTCTGAACTTTAAAAGTTCGTACTTGTTTTGGATTAAGTTTCAATAAGAAATGATTTGAAAAATATACCAATGAAACTTTTGCAATTAACTAAGATATGATTAGTGTTTGAACCGGTAACTAATTTTTATGACTACAACGTGAACACAATTGCTCGCTACTTGTGACTGGGTGTAGTATGTATATTCGTACGAATACACGCTGCGCATTCCTAACCGAAGAACACTTCGCATATTCTGACACACAAAATCTCTTCTCCTGCTTTTCCGCCATCTTGTCCACTGCTGCCATCTAGCGAGCACGCCAGACACCAAGCGGGATTTTAAGCTTGGTGAGTTTGTATATCTTTTCCTGTATCATTCGCCTTTTTTTTAGATCGTATACTTTTCAATCCACGGTGTATTGGAACCCGATGAATCATTTAGGCTAACCCTGTGTATTGATTTGTAACCGGAAACTAGAGGCGAACCACTGTGATTAGTAAACCGAGGTCTTGAGGTTAAAGGTCGGGCCACACTAGACCGCACCGAGCCCACACCTGCACCGCACCGACAGTTGTCTTATTGTTGTCGCTCACTCGATTGAAGTGAGTTCAAACGACACAGGATGTCGGCCGACACTCGGCTGTGATTATTTTGGTTTGCTTCTTGACGGTGCGGGCCGGTATTGGGCTGGTAGATGTGGAGAAGTGTGTAGAAAGAGTTCGGGAATTTCCGGTCATTTACGACTAAATGTTGTTTTAGCGTTTATTGTTGTAAAAAAACGTTTTTTTGCTGACTTGAAAAAAAACATGAAAAAAACAAAAAAAACATGTTTTTTTCTGGAACATGTTTTTTTCATAACTACTAAATTTCATATTTTTATGGCATTTATCGTTTGATATGACTGTTTTAGAGTTTATAACTAAATATTATCTTAATTTTTAAATCTACTATATTTTTCTGGTTCAGTAGAAAAAAAAATAACAAAAATATTGGCAACATTGACTCAAGTATTCTTTTACGAACGGGGATTTCCCGAATAGGCTAGGTTGCACGAGAAGGAATCCCCGTTGTTTGGATTGAAACTCACTATTTGAACTAGTGCTGCCAGCCCTACAAATGTATCTGTAGATCTACGGATCTTTTCAAAAAAATTTAGGAATTTTAAATTTATCTACTGTTTTTTGCGTCTTTCTATTACTTATTGTGCTTTCCTTATATTCGTATACGTGTTAAACTCTCAGCGTATAGTGATACTGAGTCATTAAATTGTCAGTTATTTATGAATCATTTCCTTGCAACCGTTGGCATAAACCAACGATTGAAAAGAAATGAAGCTCCTATTTGGTATGACAATAGATTTTAATTCAAACTTAAAAGACCGTAATATGGAACTATCGGCGCAGTCTTTATTCACAGTGTGTACTTTGCTCACAATTTAAAATTGCAATCTCAAAATAGAACCAGTAAAAGAAAATGTAACTACTTCTGAAGTTATGGATCTAGAAGAATCAAAAAGAAACAGAAAATTCCGACACCGACCGAACTAGTGTTGGTAGTGCTGATACTAGTGAATGTGGTACTGACGTAGAGGATGAATAAAATTATGCTATCTATATAGATTCATTTATGAATAATTATGTAAGACATTATATGATTTAGTAACATTTAAAAAACACCTGTAAAATGTAACTTCCGTAAATAAAACTATAATTTATCAAATATATTGTTTTCTGAAAATTTTTTTTAAAAAAAACAGGGTGCTAGGTTTTTTTCATGTTTTTTTTCACAAAACGGAAATATAACCATTTTTTTTTTCAATTTGCAACACTAACCGTTATTGATTGCCTTATAAAAGTGTCATTTTTTTCAGCCTCACTTTAGGATCATCAGATGTTCGTAAAATGTAGGTAGAGTCCTTGCATGTTCGCATTAACAAATCAAAGCTTTGCCATAGGTGAAGATCGATGACCAGGCCCGTAAAAATTGCATCCGAGACCCGGATTTTGAACCGGAGACCTTCTATATCCGAATCACAAGCTATAAACATCTGAAATTAGTAGTACTGAAAAATATGTGTTCAATCATATAAAAGTACATCTGCGTTTTAGAATAGCAAAAATAAATGATATACAAAAAGAGTACGTTTATTTTATTATGTTTGAATATTTATCCCTCATTACGTCCAGATTTGTCTCTTTACACAAATGGCTACGGCGTACGATTGGGGTACTGAAAGTCCATGGTTCAACTCCCTGTCTCAGCTGTAAAATATACGGATCTTAAAATTGACTTTCATCTCGGGCAAAGCTTTGAATTGTTAATGCTAAGATGCTAGGATGCTTCGTGGTTAGAATTTCACTTTAATCTGTAGGTCTCCATTTCAAATTAGGTGACAACGTTAAAGGTGGACTGCGCGTCTGATAAGAAACTCTGTGACTGAAATTTTTAGATCACACTAAATTATTATTACTATACAGAATCTTTTCGGTCTGTACTTAAATTAAAATATATAATCATCTCATTCTTTATGAGAAAAAAATATTGAGTGAATCGAAAGGAACCTCAACAAAAACAAACATGTCAAATGTGAAGTGACGCTTGGCATTTCATTGTGACTATGTTGAGATACACGACAATCTTTCAAGCCAGCACAGTGGGACGATCATTTGTTAAAAATTCCTTGGGATACTATTTTTGTGCATAAGAGATGAAACTGTGAGGTTAGCCAAAACAAGAAGTATTTTGACGTACTTTATTAATTTCGTGTATTATAAATTACGCCTACGCAAAATAAAGTGCAGTACTCTATAATAAAGTACGATCCCCAAATAGCTTTTAAGTTAATTTTTTAGCATTAGTTCTGTGAAACAACCAAGTGTATACGTTAAAGCAGACTGAAGACCGAGTAGGAACCCGTCCGTCACACGGCCGTGCTACGGACCAGTGTGGACGCGAGGGGGCGAGCCGACACTCGGCCCAGTGTCGGTGCGGTGACGGTGCGGGCTCGGTGCGGGCTAGTGTGGCCCGACCTTAATAAAGTAAAGAAACCAGCTGTGCTTGTAAACTTTATTCCTGTTCATCTGTGACAGAGAGTTAGATGTTGACAGAGCCGTGGACGAAATGCGTCATCAACAGAGCGGCAGGCCAAATCATTACGTCCGCCCGTCCACGGGTATCTGGAAAAAGCAAAATATCTTAAAAACCGTCAACTCAACAGTAAATCATAATTAAAAAAAACTATTGGCAGTCATAGGGGAGGGTTCAAACTCAGCTCCTGGAAATATCAATTCGACATTAAATAGCAAGTAGGAGGGACAGAGTATAACAACAAATAGCGACATTTGTTATTATATATATATATATATATAATTAAAGAATTTGCAATAGCAGCTGCAACTGTTGTAATTGTAAGCCAAATGTAATATTATAGAATTAATTAGACAATAAGTCAAAGTGTAATGGAAAAAATGCCAAATTCCTTGAATGTAAATGTTTCGTACAAATTTCCTGACACTGTGTAATCAACAATTTAAAAATTAATATGTAGGGCCTAATTTAGTCACTAAGAAGCTGTATAAACGAGGGGTAAATAAAAAAAGTCATTGGCGACTGACTACAGAAGTTAAAAGTTAAAAGGAGGGGTTACAAATAGAATTGAAAATTACACGCCAATTAGTTTGACACCAGTGATAGGCAAAATGATGGAGAGACTGATATGCAATTATATAAGAAATGTCTGTGAAGAGACAAACTAGTTTTCAGATCGACAACACGGCTTTAAGCGAGGATATTCATATGAATCTCAGATGGTGGGCTATATGCAAGATATTTCAGATGAATTGGACAAGGGAGGCCAAGTTGATAGTGTGGTCCCAGATATTTCTAAGGCGTTCGACAGAGTGAGCCATAAAATGGTTTTAAATAAACTGAAAAGTATTGGATTGAATGAAAAGTTTCTTGTTGGATAGAGGAATTCTTAAAATCCAGAAAGCAAAGTGTTAGAGTGGGTAATACATTATCGAGAAAAGTGGAAGTAAATATGACAGTGCCAGGGTAGTGTATTGGGACCATTGCTGTTTATTATTTTAATGAATGACTGTGTTGATGGGTTATGGTCAAAATCTATGTATTTTGCAGATGATATAATGGTATAGAATAGGATCAAAACAGATGAAGACTATGAACAGCTGCAGGGTGACCTGGATAGAATATCTGAATGTGTAGGTCAGCATGGAATGAAGATAAATACCAAGAAAAGTTAGCTTATTACGTACACAAGTTAAAAAGTAAAGGTCAATTATGATTATAGGGTGGGGTCAGAATTGCTTGTTGAAAGCTTGAAGTGAAATATCTTGGCATAACGTTTGATAACAAACTCAACTGGGCAGAGCACATTGGACAGGTGGTAGGAAAAGGTTACAAAATCCTTCATTTACTGGAGAGGGTGATGAGAGGATGTACCAGAGAAGTTAGGGAGTTGGGTTACAAAACTTTGGTCAGACCATTGGTTGAATATGATGGTGCAGTTTGGGACCCACATTTTGGTTAACAAAACAGGAGTTGGAGGGTGTGCAAAGAAGAGCAGCTGGATTTGGTAGTAGAAATTATCGCAGGACCCAGTCAGTGACTGATATGATAAGGGAGCTGGATTGGGAGTCATTGGAGGAAAGGAGGAGGGTGAAGAGAGTGCTGGGAATGTACAGGGCATATGTTGGTGATGGGGCTTGGAGGGTTATTGGTCAAAGAATCAGGAATAGTGCATGGAAGGGGAAAGTCGACCATGACCACAAGCTGGCGCTCGATTTTATGCATAAGGGAGTGGGAAATATTTCTTTTGTTGGTTAGGCTGTCAGGGATTGAAACAAATTTCCAAATGTACTGATGAATTAAAATTTGTAAATCTGAATAGTAAATGGGGTAGGAATTTGACATTGTAATTGTAAAAGAAAATTTAAATATATATATAATATCAACACGTCACAGGGTAGCGTATTGGGACCATTGCTATTCATTATTCTTAATGAATAATTGTGTTGATTGTTTAATATCTGAGATTAGATTGTTGCAAATGACATAATGCTGTATAAAAGAATCAAAACGATAGAGGATTGTAAACAGTTGCAGGTTGATCTGGACAGGATATCTAGTTGGGTTGGTAAACGTGGGGACGAAGATAAATGCAAAGAAGAGTCAGCTTATTAGATACACAAATAAAAAACAAAAGGTTAATTATGATTATAAGGTGGGAAAGAATTGCTTGCTGAGACTTGAAATGTAAATATCTTGGCATTACTTTTGATAACAAGCTTAACTGGGCTGGACACATTGGACAGGTGGATGGAAAAGGTTTCAAAATCCTGCACTTGTTGGAGAGAGTGATGAGGGGCTCTACGGGAGAAGTAAAGGGAAAATGGGTTACAAAACTTTGGTGAGACCATTGCTCGAATATGGTAGTGGAGTATGGGACCCACATTTTACGTATCAAATATAGGAGTTGGAGAGGGTGCAAAGAAGAATGCTAGATTTGTTACTGGAAATTATCGCAAAATTCCATCAGTGACGGATATGATAGAAGAGCTGGAATGGGATTCATTGCAAGACAGGGAGGAGGGTCATGGAGTGTACAGGGCATATACTGGCGATGAGGCATGGAAAGATATTGCAATAGGTATGAAAAGTAGCGCTTGGAAGGGAAAAGATGACCATGACCACTAGCTGGCACTCGATTTCAGGCACAAGGGTGTGGAAAGATTCTCTTTTTTAGGTAAGGGTGTCAGGGATTGGAATGAGTTACCAAGAGAAATTATGAATAATTTACCGAAAACTTTGAAAGAATTTAAAGATAAAATTTTTAGAGGGCAAATGTAGGTGGGTGCAGGCTAGGGGGAAGATGGGTGTGTAGGGAAATTGCCACCGGAGCCTGTGCTCCATTGCAATTAAATTAAATTAAATATTTAAAATAAAATTAAATACTTAGAGCTATGGATACCCAAATAATAACAAACGATAGCGTGTGGTGGTAATGACCTGGTGACAGGGTTTCTATTGATTCATTTCGGGAATGCGTCGTGCGGCTCCCTGGATGAGGGACTCCTCTTCCGGAGGCAGCACCAGTGCTTGCAGGGGTGTTGCGGGTGCACAGTGACGCAGTTGCACTGCTTACAGTCCCACGGTTCATATTTCCGCGTATTTCTCTGAAACCAAAACGAACGCCACAGTCAATCAAACCAAGCACCTGGCATTTCATTTTCTATTTACAATTCTGTTTTCCCTGTCATGACACCGTTTGTCAAACTAATATACAATACAATAAATGCAGGGTTATTGGGTAATGGGAGCCTTCGGGTAATATGAGCCTATCCCGAATAATTTGAACATCGCGTGATAGAAACCTGCGAGTTTCGTTTAAGACTCCGCAGAGGGCGTCATTCTTCCTTGTTGCAAGTAGGGCGCCAACTTTTCATGTTTCCACGGTCGGACAAATGCCAACATTTCAGATCTCCACGACCGGACAATAGATCGACGGGGGGGGGGGGAGGGGGGGGGGGGGGGGGGGGGGGGAGAGAGTGCGTATGTTACAAAAAGTAAAATTTACAGAGCAAATAGTTTTATTTCTTTATTTTTACGATTAATTGTTGTTATAACAATTACGAACTACAAAATAAGAAAAAAATGATTGTTTGGAATAACAATTACAATTTTAATTATATTAATAATACAGTAAAATAACTATTATTCAATTATTATATCAACCAAAAAAACTGCAAAAGAAATAGTCTCTTCTTCAGCACAGCCACTATATAAAATGGCGTGAAAAAAATTGAAGGACGATTTTGGACTTAATATAAACCAAAGCAAGAAAAAAAAAATGATGAAATGTAGGAGAAATGATAGCAGTAATAGTACATTAAATATAAAAGTAATATCGGATGCGATAGCAGAAGTAAAGTGAATTCTGCTCCTTGGGAAGTAAAATTACAACTGATGGCCGAAGCTGGAATGATGTTTAAAGCAGAATATCTCTAGCGAAAAGAGCCTTCTTGAAAAGACTCATAAATATCTTTTCAAAACACTACATGTGGAGCACAGCACTGTAGTATCGAAGCATGAGCTTAGGAATACCAGAAAGAAGGAAAATTGAGGTATTTGAAATATGGTGCTACAGAAGAATGTTGAAAATTAAGTGGACAGACAAAGTACCAAAGAATGTGTTTTGGAAATAATGGGTGAGGAGAGAAGTTTGTGGAAGAAGAAAGAAGAGACAGGCTGGTAGGTCATATTTTGAGACGTGCGGGATTGGTCAACTTGTTAGCGGAGGGAACAGTCGAAGGTAAGAACTGTAGAGGAAGACAGAGATTAGAATATATGAAGCAGATAATTGAGGACGTGGGTTGTATGGGGTGTGATGAGATGAAGAGCAAGATAGGAAGAGATGAAGGATTGCATCAAACCAGTCGAAAGATTGATGACAGAAAAAGAAGAAGTGACATTTTAATATAAGAATATGTGGCAAGGAGATTGTGTTTATATAGACTCTTCATATGCCCATTATTTTTATGATTTTTGTGAGGCTAAAAAACGATTAGGCCACCATTTATTACTGTTTCCGGGGCTACACGACAACTTTTATGTTACCAAAAAATTAAGGCAAAAGTGTTTTAAATTTAATTCATTGAAAAAAATTGTTATGATTACTAACTTCTAATTAATATGACTGCAGAATTTCGCAGTTTAATTTTAAGATTAAAATAAATACAGAAAATGTGTTCATTTTATTATTATTTGCAATTAATTTTAAATGTCTAAGGCTTCCCGAACTTCCCCTATGTTTAGATAATTCCGCGTTGGCGACACAATTTGGTGATTGATTCTTACGTAACTCGACAAATCGAAAGTGAGGAATGACACTTTTCTATATCTCGCTTAGTTCTCCAGACGTCGAACCTAAAAATTGAGGTAGTTACCTGGAAACATTTCTCCAGAGTCACAAGGATCTACACGCTGGACATAAACCATGGCTGCTTTGTTTTCTTCCTGTCGGTTGGGGTTAGGTTGAAGTGCTACCTGGACCAGAAGATAAACATAGCCGAAAGCACAAATGTTTATGCATACTATATAGTGATTGCGCAGGGATCAAAATTCGACCGTAATTCATGAAGTTATTTAGTTTCTTTCATGAAAGAGTAACAGTCATTATTTAAGTTTGTTCTATTGCGTTTGCTGCGAGCATAGATATATTATATACTGTATACATTGACGTCGTTGGCTGCGAGCGTCTACCAATATTAACTTGTGTCGTTTGGCTTAATTCCCTGCAATACCCATAAATTGAAAACGATTCAATCCCCGCGTGACTGTATCCTAAATTTTAGCTTGCGAACTAATCATAACAAATGATGAAATCTATTTATCGATGGTTCATTTGAATTTAGTCCATCATACAATGATTTAAAATTTTTACTTATGACCGGTAAAACTGTGTTAGTTTTATGACAACATGAAGTGAATGCAGTCCTTTCACCTGAAGTGACTTCTGATTAGAAATGTTTTCGTTGCAAAACCTGCATTGTAAATTCGAAACTATCAAAATTTGTTGGAATGACATTTAGTGCGCATTTAAGCGTATCCATCAAATAATTTCATCCTTTTGTGTGGTTCACTATTTAAATTTGGTCTATTATTTTGAATTTCACGCAAATAGGTACTTATTCTTTTATCTCTCTCTCTCTCTCTCTCTATCTCTCTCTTTCTCTCTCTCCGACCTGTCAATGTTCTATCGGTTATGTCGAGGCATAATGGAAGTAGGTGCAAATATATGAATGAAAAAAAAGACCGTAATGAAATTACTGAAATTCGAAAATCAAAAGACCCTTAACAAAAGTTTAACCTTTTAAATAATAAGAAGACCATATAGTATATGGCAGGATCGCTACATTCCTTTTTATGACTTCAAAGATTAATGACTATGCGACTCTTTTGTTTCACCAAAGAGCACAGAGTATCTCAGTGCTGTGAATACACGTCAGATAGTTGGCTCCGATCCAATTTCACGTACACACACACACATTTGTAACATGTATTAACTATGCTTATTATATTCTTTTTCTTTACTGTTGGCCAAAGACCACAGACATTGGCAGAATCGCTAAGTGTCGTTGCCACTAAAAAAATGCCATTGAATGTAAAACAACGAATGTTTTGTTTTATTTAATTTAATGTATTTGTAACACATATTATATATAGATATTAGCTTTATACACTTCTTCTCCATATAAACTTTAACTATGCTATATCTCACACTTCTCCGTGCGCGCAATATTCTTAAAAAGGGATCCAAAGTTTTCGCTCAGGGTATTAATATATAGATAACTAATTTTTCACAGTCCATAACTCGAGAACTAAGTGAGATATCGAAAAATTTTACTCTTGACTTTCGATTAGTCTCGCCGAGTTACACCAGAATCCATCAAGGAATTGCGGTGTCACGGTTATGATAGAGATGCCCTCATCTGGTGTGAGATTGATAGCTTACAAGGAGCAGAACATAACAGCTAAAACATGGTGATTGCATTCTGTGGCAAAGCGTTTAGGGGGAAAGATGCATTTATTTACCTTGCTCTTGGGCGTCGGCTTGCACCACCATCACCACCCCGACAAGCAAGAAGAATAACACTATAGCTTTCATGGCGGCCCTTCTAGTGCCACTGAGATAAGTGGCGACTCTTATAAAGTAGCGCAGACGCATTCTCCCCCACTCTTCACCTCCCCTCCCCCCTCCGCGGCCACCCAATATCGCAAGGCCGACACAATGTCCACCACCTGGGCATTCCGTCCTGTGGGACATAATAAGGGTAACGATTGTCCAGTTACCATTTGCTTGTTTAATGTAACGCAGCGGTTCCCAAACTATGGGTCGCGACCCACTGGTGGGTCGCGGCGTGTGTTTTGGTGGGTCGCGGAACAATCGAGGTTTTTTGCCACAAAAATGTGTCTTTTATTTAATCTATTTCTTGCTCCCAGTGTTCCATATTTTCATACATTTGGGTGCAGTAAAACACAATGATAAACCTACCAATCAACCACTAAAATATGGTCTGCAGGTGGTTTCCACCAAAAAGCGTCTTGGCATACTAGTTGCACTTTAATATGCTGATCGAGTTACTTTTAATCGTGGGATTTGAGGTGATGGTCTGTGCAGCCGCCTACAGGTCTATAATATGTTTTATGTATTATGAATTCTTGTTTTTGTTGATAGTATATCCTTTGTAAGAAA
>JARYHS010014527.1:0-20984 GCA_031002005.1 Vandiemenella viatica
GAAAATATTTCTGTTTTTAAAATTATGTGTTTACGTATATACGTATGCGTGCATTGTATACGGCCATACGTGCTTGTACTGTAGGTGCATATTTATACATACTCATTTGTAAACATTAGTAAACTACATGATAATAAATGCCGTGAGGATAACTGATTGCTAATAGAAAAAAAACTAATTAATAGACATCTATTATATTCAGTCTCTTCGTTGATTTAGATAAGTAGCCAATATTCGTGTTTGTAACATCTAGCCTCACATCCTGAACAAAATTCGACCGATATTGTCAAACCAAACTTTTAATCATATGCTTATGATGGAATAAACTGGAAATATGGGCGCAGAATAGATACCACGTGCTGGGCTATTCTGTAATACAACACAAATTGTGCTGGAGCGTCTGACAAGGAAAAAACAAAATAATGTATGGGAAATACTTGAATGAACATTTAAGACTGGTCGTCAAAAGTTTTTACGGATGAACGGGTCACTATAATTTCATACAACCCAGAAGTCGAAGTTGCAAAGTCAATAAAATATTATTGAAAGGTTGAAGAAGGTATCTATCTGTGTACAGTATGCTGGTTTTATATTTTATGAGATAAAAGAAACAGGACCATGGTGCAATAAAATGTGTCCAAATCTGAAAGAAAAATATCGGTTATTATGTTACTGATTCATGATGATGTGATTATTACATCCTCAAAAAGCAATGAGTAGAGAACTGTATCTCTGATAATTCCATACCTAAAAAATATAAATGTTAAATCTCGTAAAGAAAAAACCTTAAGAAACCCACGACCAAATAAATCTGCCGTTCTTGATGGCACAGAACGAGGCAGAAAAAGTAAAAACTCCAAACACATTAGCAAGCCTACGGCAAAGGTGACATACACTGAAGACCCAAAACATTAAGTCCACCTGGTTATTAGCATGTTGGACCATCTCTGGAACCCAACACAGCAGTGATTCATGTGCTCCAAAACACTTGTAGCGCACCGGCATTGCACTTTGCCGTCAGATCTCCGCTAGATAGCAACACCTCATATTTTAGAGATTTTAATACACTGTGTGCGTTTTGTTCAGCTTAGTTGTATTCCGGTTGAGGTCTGTGACAGTTAGCCTGCCGGGAAGGGATAGCTTCTGGTGTTCACGTCAAAGTAGAGGGCTTCAGGATGCCAAACATCAAGTAATATCACAAAGATATTGCTAAAAATGAGTCGCTTCCTCTTGCAACCAACTGCAACCTATTTTATTTCCAAAATTTTCACACAGTTCAGTGTTTTGGTACACAATTGCTATTGTCTTGTTAGCAGAAAAGGAATAAGGATATTGAGAACTTACTGAATGGCATGAACAAAATACTGAAGGAAGATTTTGGACTGAATATAAATCAAAGCAACACAAAAGTGTTGAAATGTAACAGAAATTATTCCAATCACAGTAGATTAAATGTCAAAATACATGTAGGATCGGATGTAATAGGAGAAGTAAGTGAATTCTGTTATTTGGGAAGCAAAATTACAACCGATGGCCGAAGCAGGAATAATGTTAAAAACAGAATAGCACTAGCAAAAAGAACCTTCATGAAAAAGAGAAATCTTTTAGTTTCAAATATTGATCTAGGAATTAGAAAGAACTTTTTAAAACTCTATGAGTGGAGCACAGCACTTTATGGTAGCGAAACATGGACTTTAGGAATACCGGAAAGAAATAAAATTGAAGCATTTGAAATGTGGTGCTACGGAAGAATGCTGAAAATTAAGTGAACTGACAAAGTAAGAAATGAACGAGTTTTGGAAATGATGGGTGAGAAAAGAAGTTTGTGGAAGAAGCTTTCAAAAAGAAGAGACAGGCTGGTAGGTCATATTTTGAGACATGCAGGATTGTTTAATTTGTTAGTGGAGGGAACAGTCGAAGGTAAGAACTGCAGAGGAAGACAGAGATTAGAATATATGAAGCAGATAATTGAGGACGTGGGTTGTGAGGAGTATGTAGAGATTAGATTATAGGTTAGCAGAAGATAGTAAGGGATGGAGGATTGTATCAACCAGTCGAAAGACTGACGACAGCAAAAAAAAAAAATCTCGAAATAATTTTAACACAGGTGAAGTATTTTTTATTATTATTATTATTTATTTATATGTCGTATCTGCCCGGGAAAGATCAGGAATCGGGCGGGTTGAATGGAGTACCCAGTGAGAGGCAGGTGGCTCGTCAGCGAAGGTAGGCTGTGGATATCCCTCGGACAGTGGGGAGTAACTACGAGAACACAGCGGATACAAGGATCCGGTTTATTAGACTCAGTCTCGCAATACACAGTGACAGATAACGGAGTGATGTCGCCTCGGTGGTCAAGCAGGAAGAGACCTCCGTGTGCTGTGCGCCGCCTTTAAGTAGCCCCTCGTAGATGTCGCTGCGGCGCTGCTCGCTGCGTCTGCGGCGCTGTTCGCTGCGTCTGTGGCGCTGCCCGCTGCACCTGTGGCGCCCTCTAGCAGCTAACCCCATCCTCAGGTCCGACACGGCCATCCTGCGGAGACAGCCGTCCCTGGCTGTCGCTCATGGGCTCCGGGTGTGACTTGTCGGAGCTAGAAATGAAGAAAAAAAAAATGATTGGCCATGGCCTTAGGAAGGAATCATCCCGGCACTCGCGTGGAGCGATTTCGGGAAACTATGGCAACCGAAATCAGGCTGGTAGTTGGTTGTTCCAATGGAGTCTTCAAAAATGCCTGTCTCAGGCGGTGCTCTGTTGGTTTTCTTGTGATCCCGGAAGGGTTTGTAGGTTCCGTTATGGCTGTTTGGTTGCCCGGCTTGGTGAGGCTGGTTTGGCGTTGCTCCACGGCCGTCTCCTTATCACAGCATCCATCGAATGTGTGAAGAGTCTGTAAACAAAAGATGGTTTACCGCAGTATGTTCGGCTATCCTGACTTAAGGAACAATTTTGTTGATTGAAATTATCAAAGTAATGAGGAAAAAACTAAGATAATCCAGGTTTAATGTATGCCTTTCAGATTAAACAGGGAAAAGTATGTACTTTCTTAACATCAAAGCAAGTTTTTAGAAACTCATTTTCTTCCTGGCGAAATCCCAGTGATATTTGAAAAGTGTTTTCTGGACACTATCATTAACAAGTTTCTTTCCAAGCCTTACAAGAGACCGAAATTTCCTGATAGGACCATCCATAGACTTTCTTGTAGTGATGTCTGATGACAGTAAAGTTTCATGATGCCAGATTATAAAATACACTCTTCAGAGCAAGGTCCAAATAAAATCATAAAATTTGTTCTTCAGGGTGAGGTCCGGTACAATGTAACAACATTTACTCTTCGAGGTGATGTTGCCAGTGTTGTCCTTGCCAAGTACTCAACTTTGGACTGTAGGCAAAGTACCCAACTTCGGAATCTCAACAAAGTACCCAACTTCGGAATCTCACCACAGTACCCAACTTCGGAATCTCACCACAGTACCCAACTTTGGAATGTCAACAAAGTACACAACTTTGGAATATCAACAAAGTACACAACTTTGGAATGTCAACAAAGTACACAACTTTGGAATGTCAACAAGTACACAACTTTGGAATGTCAACAAAGTACACAACTTTGGAATGTCAACAAAGTACACAACTTTGGAATGTCAACAAAGTACACAACTTTGGAATGTCAACAAAGTACACAACTTTGGAATGTCAACAAAGTACACAACTTTGGAATGTCAACAAAGTACACAACTTTGGAATGTCAACAAAGTACCCAACTTTGGAATATCAACAAAGTACACAACTTTGGAATATCAACAAAGTACACAACTTTGGAATATCAACAAAGTACACAACTTTGGAATATCAACAAAGTACACAACTTTGGAATATCAACAAAGTACACAACTTTGGAATATCAACAAAGTACACAACTTTGGAATCTCCCTGCTGAAGTTGGTCGGCGTGGTGGTTGGGTAGGGGAGGCGGTGGTCCCTTTTTTTGTGTTTGTTTTTGTTTTTTTGTTTACTTGTCAGTCTCTTGAAGTGGTTGTTGTTGGGGCATGCTTCGCGTGCGGTCATTGGCGTACTTGTACGTTCGGTTTGAGTTTGGTTTCTCTCTTCGTTTTGCAGTAGGACAAAATCTCCCTTTTTGTGTCTTGCGAACTGTGCTTTGGTGCTGTCGAAGCGGGCTTTGTCGTAGTTTGCTTGTTTCTTTGTGATTTGGAGTGCCCTTTCTCTGGTTCGATTTATGTCTATTGGCTGTTCGATATCGGTGCTCGCCATTAGTCCTAGGGGTCTGGCTGCTTTTCCGATCATTAACTCTAGTGGTGACGCTTCCGTAGTGCGGCAAATAGTGGAGTTTATTGCTAGATATATTTCTCCAAGGCGTTCTATCCAGTTGTCTCCATCTGTTTTGATGGCAAGGTCAAACATGGACTGAGAAGTTTGTGTTCCTTTTAAGAGATAGTGGTTGAACCATCGTTCCACCTTGGGTCGTGTGGGTAACTTTTTTTTTTTTTTTTGAAAAAGGACTTTGCTCCTGTTGGTGTCCTGCTAAAGTTTCGCTCTAGGCGCTATTAATGATCGGATGTTTTAGTTCGACATGAACATCTACTGCTGAAAAATGAATCCCGATGGTGAAGACTCACTAGTAATGCGTGCGTTATAATGCTGTGTGTTACCTTTGTGCCGGATATGTGGAGTGCAGAGATGAAAGGTGAGGAAACTGATTGTGCGGCTGGGTGGGTAGAGAAGATAATGACCCTTGCTGTTTGGTTTTTGAATTACTTGTGATTTTTTTGAATGGTTGAGTAATACGAATTTTGCATTTTTTGGAACGTGCCTGCTGTCGAGATTTTCGGACGCATATCGGCTTTGAACTTTTAGACTTCCGGGTGTTATACTCTGCGGGTAGCCAATTGACTAACAAAGTTGGTTTTCCGTGGCATGCAGCGGTAGTTGTTTGTTAGTAACGGCGTGGCTGTTCCGGGTACGGAGGTCAACACGTGCAATCCGTTTTCCTTCCTGGTGTTGTAAGTTCAAATCGAAGGTCTGCAGGTACGCTTGCCCTGTTTACGGATTTCCTTGTCCTTTTGCTAGTCTAGCGTATTCGTGTTTCTTCCTGCGGGTGTGGCCATAACTTGGTAAACTGGGGTATGAATTGTCGAAATTTAAAGCGCTATAAACTGTCGCAGTTGCGTGATCCATATGGTGGAGGAGGAAGTTGATATGTGCGCTCGGGTATTCTATTTAGGTTGGGTCAAATGATTTGATCTGTTGTGACAAATCCTAAGCATTCAATATGGCTTTTAAGAAATGTGTATGTGGCTGTATTAAAGAAACTAGCGGCGGTTTCGATTTTTAGCCCGTCTTTTAGACCTTCGAATCATGTCAGTGTTGGATAAAAAAGTTGTCAATATTTGCTATTGCTATTGTATACGCTACTCTGGGCCTAAAGCGTTCACATCCATCCTTTGAAAACTGCGGCTGCAGTCGGATGAAAATTTTTTTGTATTTGTTTTGGTGAGTGATGGTAGTCGCTTATAATATAAAAAAACAACAAGTTAACTCTTTGCTATATGGTCTTCAATTGGAAGGCAATAGGAATTCATCTGTGATGGTATTGTCATTGAACTGACTATTGTCTATTAATGTGCTGACTGAACAGATGGTTTTGGACCGGTGATACGGGCCTTAACGTAAGGCGAAGTTCACGCCGTTATGTTTGCGTTTAATAGTTCTGATACTTTCTGCCTTGCTGTTTATTTTGTTGCTTAGTGCCATTTTATGGGGCGGAAACGACTATGCGCCATGGGTCTACGAATCGCATGTGCAATACGCCCATGATAACGCTTCGTCCAAGCGCTTATCGGCTTCTGCTAAAGGTGACTAGTTGACCTAGCGTCGATTCCTTGTTAAAAGATTTCTTGCCCTGGTAGTATCTTGTTTACTAGCTTGGTTAGAAAGCGCATTGAAAAACGTGTCTACGATCATAACATCTTTGCCTGGTTCGAGATCTGGCAGTTAGCGCGCGTCGCATCCAAACATAGCGACATCAAGGTCAGGAGTATCCATTTTCCAGCCAATTTGATGGCACTACTCTTTGACACGGAGGGGGGGGGGGGGGGGGTCGTTCAAATCCGAGGCCATATTAAAATGGAAGAGACTCACCGTTGTTGCTCAGCATTACCCCTCGCAGTTCCTGGTGGACCTGTTGACCCGTTTGTAGCCGGTGACGGGGGCAGCGGCTAAGGTGGCTCTCCATCACGTGTCCGCTATCATGGGCACTGTGCTGTCCGATGGCCGCTGCGTCTGCGAAAGTAGCTGGCTGCTTGGCTCTGCGTCCGCGAAAGTAGCTGGCTACTTGGCTGTCCATTGGCTCTGGTTCTGCTGCTCTGCTCGGGTTTGAGAATTCTCGGCCTTTCGTCGAGCGGTGAAGCTGTTTTCCCCAACACTGCCATTACGATAGTAGGCAGCCGGTGGCATTCAGAACAGTACTACCCGGCTACTGTTGCGCGTGTCCGAAGTCAGCTTCCTCTTCCGGCATGTGGTTGCTTGTAGTACTCGAATCGGCAAGTCTCTAGTTTCCCTGTTGTATGCTGTCTGTTGCGATTGGGTTAGGTTGACCACAATATTAGCCAAGGCTATTTAATCATCGGCGAAATCCTGCGAGCGTGGTCTCGATGTTTAGGCTGCGTGTTCCTCGTCGGTGCTGGGTTGCCTTTGATGACTAATGTTCAGCGTTGTGGTGGCGCTTTTCACTTGGTCGTATCTTGGGGGGGGAAGAACTCCTTGAAATGCGTCTACCTGATACCCGCGGAGACTGCTGATCTCTGGAGTGGGTGGCGGATTGCAGCTCTTGAAGCAGTCGTTTGCTTACGCGAGTATGGTAGTTCGCTGCCAGATGTGGGCGGCTTTATCGCCGCGATGACTTCCGTCGGGTTTAGCTGCTTGGCATCCCACAAGGCTCGAAATGATGCTGCACTGGGCTGTGCCATTCTGCAGCTCTCTCCAGTCCGCGGGTGAATCCCACTTCTGATGTCGTATCTGCCCGGGAAAGATCAGGAATCGGGCGGGTTGAATGGAGTACCCAGTGAGAGGCAGGTGGCTCGTCAGCGAAGGTAGGCTGTGGATATCCCTCGGACAGTGGGGAGTAACTACGAGAACACAGCGGATACAAGGATCCGGTTTATTAGACTCAGTCTCGCAATACACAGTGACAGATAACGGAGTGATGTCGCCTCGGTGGTCAAGCAGGAAGAGACCTCCGTGTGCTGTGCGCCGCCTTTAAGTAGCCCCTCGTAGATGTCGCTGCGGCGCTGCTCGCTGCGTCTGCGGCGCTGTTCGCTGCGTCTGTGGCGCTGCCCGCTGCACCTGTGGCGCCCTCTAGCAGCTAACCCCATCCTCAGGTCCGACATATATATATTAATACAGGAAACCTTGGGTGTTGGTTGCGTAGGTAGAACTGGTGGATGTTCTGCAGGGAGCTAGACACCTGCTCATCCACGACCGAATTAAAATCACCGGGGTCGGCCAGTTGTGAAATTGCTTCTCCCAATCTCACCCGGCACCCACCTTTTTTCCTCCACTTCCGAGTCTAGCCCACCTTTTCCCCCTTTTTCTTCGTGCCTGCTGCAATCGCGAACGCCGTAAGCCGCATAAATTATTCGCGAGTTTTCAATTAACGCCGGAGACAAGGCTTTAATTTGTAATTAAAATCTGAATGAGGGCAGCGACAGTGGGTCCTTTGTACCCCCTCCCCCTCTCACCCCCCCCCCCCTCCCGGTCTTAACCTGCGAGAAGAAGTAATTTTTCGAAATTAAGTAATTGCGAAATGCTGTTGCTTGTCCCAGGATAATCTGGACGAGCAAATTAATTCCCCGATCCTGTTTGTGTCTCTGCTCCAGTGCCCAGCGCAACCCTAATTAAAGCAGCCATTCCATTAATTATTTTCATGTGCATAAGAGTTTCTCATTTGTTTCACGAGAAATTCATTGATTAATAGCAGCCAGTGTGACCACACACTGCATCGGGAAGGTACAACGGGACAGGGCAGGTTCTCCCAAATGTGAGCGTATCCTGAATTGGTCGCCATATGTAATCTATCGTGACAATTTTTTATTTATTTTTTTATTTTTATATGTTGAAACATAACCGCCCAGCACCTAGTACCCACTCCGGGCCCATATTTCCAATATATTACAAGAAGTACATAAGATAAAATTCTAGTTTGACACTAACAGCTCAATAATGTTCGGGACGTAAGATTAATTTATGATGCATAAAGTTGTCAAGTTTCACGATAGTTAGTTACTTAATTAAATTTGAAAGAATGTATTTGATGGGTGTTACTGTTTTATAGAGGAGAATCGGCTAATATGGAATACCATTTATGTTTTGTTGTACAAAATAGTACTGAAAATAATTTAACACCTGAAACTAAAACCAATACAACCTTCAACTTCTTGTGATAACATATATCTAATAAAAAGCTGTCAAAAAATTTTTTTTATTAGTAATATTTAGTTTTAAAAAAATTGTCGTTTGGAGGGTAATATGGAATAGGCGGGTAATATGGAATAGAAGGTTTCAAATAACGTAAACTATCTGGAATTGAGATAAACGGATTTAATGATAGTTTTTAGTTAACATCATCATCTTTGTCGGATTCAGTAGCTATCGCTTATTTCTTTTTCGGCTGTTCTTAAAACAAAACATAATTAATGAATTAATTAAGAAATATTTACTTTCGCAATTGTTATTTTATTATTTTTAATCAATATTTAAAAATCGTATTACTGACATTATATTTGATTAAAAATGTATTTCAACTCAGTAATTATTTTTCTGGTTGTATGAAATACCACAGTTTTATGTCTGGTTTTATGGAATACCAAGTATCTCATATTACCCGAATCGCTATCTTGGACAAAATAGGCTTGATGATACTATAAAAAAAGATAGAAGCCAAAAAAAAAAAGACCTGTACAACAAACCATCACTCTTTTAGTACACATTACACTGAGACTAGCGATCAACAAAATAAATATAATATTTTATATATATTTTAGAAAACTAATCTGCAAAAATTCTCGGAAGTGGAAAAACAAACTTTGTTGGCCAGCAAACACAGTTCAGCTCCCAAATGACCGACCATCACAACAAAGCATCAGAGTAGTTTTGAGCAGCAGTTGATGGTACTTCCACTATACAGCAGCATTCGGCAGAGGAGAAACATCGGTATTCCATATTACCCGACTATTCCATATTACCCGACTATTCCATATTACCCGATTATCCTCTATATATATATATATATATATATATATATATATATACATATAAGGAAGGATAGGGAAATATGACCCAACACTTACCACAGATGAAGATGGCTGGGACGACGAACACACACAAAACAAACAGAAGATAAGCGCAATATTTCGGCCTGCAGCCATATTCGTACAGAAGTGAGACACCAGGTGGAGTCAGATGTGCACAGAGAGACCACGTGGTGTCTCACTTCTGTACGAATATGGCTGCAGGCCGAAATATTGCGCTTATCTTGTGTTTGTTTTTGTGTGTGTTCGTCGTCCCAGCCACCTTCATCTGTGGTAAGTGTTGGGTCATATTTCCCTATCCTTCCTTATTTTTATTGCCTTAAAACACAAAAAAAGGGTAGGGAAATGAGCCACCACTTACCTCAGATGATGGTATCATGGGGTGAACTTGCCTACCAATACAAACTAGGCACAAGGCAACCTCCTGGTCTCAATTTGACTTTTCCTCCCTCTATCCTCTTCTTCCATGCATGCCCACTGTCTACAGTATATTGAACCACCACATACCAGAGGTGATGTTTAACAACATAGATTCTTTTATTATTATTATCATTATATTTTTTAATTTTATTTTCTTTACTTTTACTTTCTCAAATTTATGTTATGAACATTTTTCTGCACTTTTTGCAACATTTTGCATTGCTCATGTTCTAGCTCCGATTCACTGTCCCCCTCTCCCTGTCCTCTGTTTGAATTTACCCCCACCATGTTCCTGACTAACGGTCATCCTGTGAAACAGTCTCCTACAATACCCTCCCTCCTTGATTTCCTCCTGTTGAAGAAAGGGCCAAGTCCCGAAATTTTCATTGTTTTTCCTGTGTTTTGTGCTTATTTATGTGTTCACCCCATGATACCATCATCTAAGGTAAGTTGTGGTTCATTTCGCTATCCCTTTTTTTTTTTTTTTTGTAAATCCATTCGCTAATTAGTTCCTATTATTTCGTGGTAACTATATATATATATATATAATTAGTAATTTGAGTAACATACGTTCACACATAGATACTGCTATATATAATTAAACAAAGAAAAATTCACAAGCACAAATCACTTACTGCACTGTTGTGTCACTGTTTCTCACTTTGACACTTTTACACATTTACTCCCGGCACAGCCACTTCGGAGTAACTTACCTCCCTCAGGAGACGACTCCTGGAAGTAGAGGTGTCCTCCTTCGACCCATCGGGAGTTTCTTTCTTCAGGTCGCTGTCGGTTGAAACTGTTTCCGTCAGTTGAGACTGTTTCGGAGTGCCAAGAACCTTTCTTTGGCTGCTTGTGAGGCCACATTGCAAGCTGCATCAAGGAAGTATCGTAATTCCCGGTCATGCAGTATGTCAAAAATGCGCCTGCCAACATCGGATTACGGCGTTATATTTTGAGGAGATCGGCCCAAATTTTCCTCTTTCAACACACAGGCAAATGCTGGAACGGTCCACAAACTCGCCCCCGTAAACTATTCGTCTCACAAACAAAAATACACTCATCACTTGGGTTAGGATATTTATGACAAGTCATATTTTTTCCTGCCTTCATTTTTAGTTGTAATGCTGAATTAAACACTCATCGAACATTTCTGATTGTATTTAAATATATTTTATACAGCAAAACGCATATTCAGGCCATTTCCTTAGTTTTGGTCATATAACTAAAATATGCATGAGGGAGTGGGAAAATTATCTCTTGTTGGGTGTCAGGGACGGAACAAATTACCATGTGATGAATAATTTACTAAAAACGGTGAAAGAATTTGAAATTAAAATTTGTACACGGGGAGAAATTTAACACTCCAATTATAAAAGAAAATTTAAAAAAGAATAATATGAAAAGGGGTAAATAGGGAGCGTCCACAAAGTACGTGGCTTGGTCTAGGGGGAAAGGAGAAAGGGTGGTTTCCTAGCCAGGCCACGTAGCTTTCCATTTATATTATATGGCACAGTTTAAATGAGTTACAAAACACACAACAGCATGTGAATATTTATTTACGTCATTTAATTATTTCCTTATGTAATTGACGATAGTCTGACAAGAGAAAACAGTATACAGGGTGCTTCAAAAAATGTATACACACTTTGAACTTCCATAGAAAATTTATTTACCGTTCTACAAAGTTAAATTTCAGGAAAATAGAAAGCTAAAAGTCCAATGTAAATCAAACATAAACAACAAATGTTAATACTGTTCAAATTGGTGACCTGCAGCATCAATACAATTCTGAGTACGAGTCACCACAGATTCTGTACATCGTATCAAAACGTCCAATGAGATTTCTCTACACACTGCTTGAATCTCATTCCAAAGAATGTCTAGGTTACGTGGTTTACGTTTGTACACCTCATCTTTTACTGTGCCCCACAAGAAGAAATCCAGTGGTGTAAGGTCTGGAGAGCGTGCTGGAAACTCGATTGGCCCCCTGCGTCCTATCCACCGGCCCGACAAATTTTGATCCAGGTAAGCTCGTACGTCCCTGTGATAGTGCGGCGGAGCACCATCTTGTTGAAAATAAAAATCATCATTACCGTATAATGCACGAATGGCAGGAAATATGGAATCAGCAAGCATTGTTAGGTAATTAATACCAGTTACAGTGCCTTCAAATCGAAAAGGTCCAATGAGTCCCCTTGAAGACAAACCGCACCACACATTTACACCTGGTAAATTTACAGCTTTTTCAATTGTAATGTGAGGATTTTCTTCACCCCAGTAAACACAATTGTGCCTATTGACAGTTCCATTAAGTTTGAATTGGGCTTCATCCGACCAAATGATGCTACCCATAAATCCCGGTTCACGTATCACCATCTCCTGAATCCATTCACAAAATTGCAACCTTCTATCTGGATCGTCGTCACTTAGCTGTTGCACCAGCCTTGGAATGTAAACACGATACTTGCCTCTCTTCAGAATGCGTAGCACGCTGCTAGCACTTACATCACTTTCACGTGCCCCTTGCCTTGAAGATTTGTTAGGAGAGCGTTGAAACAGTTCCAAGACTGCCATTGATGACTCATCACTTGTAGCTGTTCGAGGCCGACCTGAATGACCTTTATGCACATCACACACTGTTCCATGAACTTCGAACTTGTCTCGTATGCGTGTAATTGTTAATCTTGAAGGTGGTTCTGTATCATACTCCCTTCTCCACTGTCTTTGAACTTCATTTACATTCTCAAACTTCCAGTACCACTTAATAACCTTCTTACGTTCTTCAAAACTCAAACGTACGTCCCCCATGTTGATATTACAAATTCCAACTGATAATATAACATAGAGGGACGATTATGCTGGCACCTGGCGAAGAAATATAACACTAGCCTTGTAGAGCGGGAAAACAACAATAGTTTAAAGTGTGTATACATTTTTTTGAAGCACCCGGTATAATGTCTTCTGTAATCAATAGGGGGAAAAGTTATATGGGGGGGAGGGGGGGGTAGAGGCAAAAGCCACGTCAGGCTACGTGGGGGGGAGGGGGTTCACAGGACTTTCTGCTTGAAGCAGTTAAATGAAAAAGGTGGGGGGGGGGGGGACACGATGAAATACTGACAAAAGTAGCCCTTTATAAAGACAGATGGATTTTTTAATACGAGTTATTTCAGAGAGCACGTCAGTAGCGAGGAACAGGTATTACATCGCTGGACGGTGACGGAGAATCTTTGGTGCTGAGATAAGTGGAAAGGCCAGTTAAACAATTTGCTTACAGCACGAAAGGCAAACACAAGAAACGGAATTTAGTAATATAATACGGACATTGTATACTGAGAACTAATAAAGCAGATTTCGTGTGTTGTGAAATTGCAATTCATGTGTAAATGAAAGCATTTATTGTCAAATCGAGAATGATTTCAAATAGAAAGAAAGATTATTGTAGAGACGTGGATCAAGAGAGAATTCATTGTATGTAACACAATTCTATAAAATTCAATATAAAAGATGGATTCTGATTCTCTTTAATGTAAGTTACTTTCTTTAGCTTAGTTTTAACCTAGAGAATTGAAAAGAAGTACATCAATGGTAAGATTCTTTTAAGAGGAACGTTAAGTAACGGGAAAGAATATAATGGAATGCGGTTGAGAGAGAGAAGCCGAATATCAGCTTTACACGAGGGGCGGGTAGGATCAATGGACGCGTGGCCACAGCCTGGTGGAGCGAGAAATTACCTCCAGTGCTGTACAATACGGGCTGGCTGTTTGACATGGGGAGGGGGGGGGGGGTACTGTCCCAGGTACCCTACGTGACGATAGAATACCAAACATCAGCTTACAAGCAGACCATCAGACGTTTTAAGAACGAGTTTCAATTCCTGCATATATGTTAAAATGCATGCGCCCAAGAAAGGTAAGGCCTAGTACACACTTGTATACAAAGTCGAGCGATTCTTGTATCTATACAATATCTACAAGAAATCGAGGGATTGCATATAGACAATCGACAGAAAACTTCGTGACTATAGACATGTTTTTGGAACAAAATCGCAGAAATATGGTCTCCCGTTTGAAATGGGAGACATGAGACAATTAGACAATGTTGCGCAATATTTCGTAGTGTGGACTTTTTGGTAGACATTGTCGTCAGTTATTGGTGAGCTCTGTAGAAGGCTTGGTCGATTTTCTTTATTTTTGTTTTTTATTCTCAAGATGTGGCCTACGGAAAGTATTATAATAGAAGATTTTCACTTGACATCTTGTTTGTGAGAAGTGACTAAACCCGAATATAAAAATCGCTCCAAACAGAAAATAGTTATTAAAGTGCTGTCAAAAAAATATGCAGTGTCCGTAGGCGATGTAGCAAAAAATCCAAAATTTGTAAAATGCTTTTCATCGGAAACATAAAAAAATAAATCAGGCGAAGAACAGTGGAGCATCTCCTGTAAATAATACTTGGTTCGCATATTTTTTTTAATTATTATCATTTAATTTAATTTTAATGGTGGAAATTTCCCTACACCCCATCTTCCCCCTATGCTGCACCCACCTACATTTGCCCTTTACAAATTTTATCTTCAAATTCTTTCAACGTTTTCGGTAAATTATTCATGTGCCAGCTTGTGGTCATGGTCATCTTTTACCTTCCATGAACTACTTTTCATACCTGCTCCAATATCTTTCCATGCCTCATCGCCAGTATACGCCCTATACACCCCCATAACCCTCTTCCTGTCTTGCAATGAATCCCACTCCAGCTCCTTTATCATATCCGTCACTGATTGCATTCTGCGATAATTTCCAGAAATAAATCTAGCAGCCCTTTTTTGCACCCTCTCCAACTCCTGTATTTGATACGTAAAATGTGGGTCCCATACTACACTACCATATTCGAGCAATGGTCCGACCAAAGTTTTGTAAACCAATTCCTTTACTTCTCTCGTGCATCCCCTCATCACTCTCTCCAACAAGTGCAGAACTTTGAAGTCTTTCCCTACTATCTGTCCAATGTGTCCTGCCCAGTTAAGCTTGTTATCAAATGTAATGCCAAGATATTTACATTTCAAGTCTTCAGCAATCAATTCTTTCCCCACCTTATATTCATAATTAATGTTTCGTTTTTATTTGTGTATCTATAAGCTGACTCTTCTTTGCATTTATCTTCATCCCATGTTTACCAACCCAACTAGATATCCTGTCCAGATCACCATGCAGCTGTTTACAATCCTCTATTGTTTTGCTTCTCTTATGTAGCATAATTTCTACTGCAAGGTTTAGAATCAAGGGATAGCAGAAGTACAGACTGCGATGAAGACTAAAATAGTGAATTAGAAAGTACAGAAGACATTGTAAGTACATACATTAAAAATCTTTTTTATTTAATTTTTATTCATGGATATGGAACAGAAACCAATGTTATTAAAATACAGAAGATATTATTAATAATAACAACCTACAAAGAGAAAATATTGTTATGTGGTGTTAGTAAAAAAAAAAATGTCTCCACCAATATTACTTTTTCGCTTATTTTCATTGTCCATGATTAGAACTGCGCAAACAGCGATACCAACAAGATCAACCATATTTATCAACTAACGGGCAACAAGGCTTTCAAATTTGTACACGCGACAATGTCTCTAGACGGCCTATATACCATACATTGTCTATGTACAAATGAATAGACAGTAGCTAACAGCGATCTCGACTTTGCATACAAGTATGTACTTAGCCTAAGGTTGGCCATGACCACAAGCTGGCACTTGATTTCAGGCATAAGGATGTAGGAATATTTTCTTTCGTAGGAGAGTGTGTAAGTGACTGGAATAAATTGCCAAGAGAAGTGATGAATAATTTACCAGAAACACTGAAGGAATTTAAAGTAAAAATTAGTAGAGGGCAAAAGTAGGTTGGAAGAGGAAAGGAGAAAGAGGGTTGTGTAGGGAGATTGCCACCGGAGCGGGTGCTCAATCGCAATTTTATCAATTATTATTATTATGTCTGTGGTACAGTCGTTTCTTCAAATGCGACCTTAGTCTTTGAGATATTCGTATGCAACAAAATAGCAATGTGTTTTAAACGCCAGAATAATTGCCATAACGCACTTGGTCTAGGTTGTAAGGTGTCTGCTCCGTATTTTGTAAACCCGGGTTCAAATCCCAGTACCACCAAACATATATATATATATATTAACTTCACATATTGTTGAGCATAATTGTTTTAATTTGATTTCAACTTCACTTACATACTTTTATTGCGTGAAATATTATTTGAGACGAATCACATTACATACAACACAGCATCAGTTTTTTCAGAAAATCAGGGTTTTATGGTTTTTTTGCGAAATGAAGACATCGGAGGTTTACACAAAACAATTCGGCGGTACACCTATCATGACTTCATAGCTAATATACCCCGAAAAAAATCTCCATTCATAGATTTTTTCAATTTTCGTAAATAAGTTTATTGTTTAGAAGCGTTTTGAAATAAAATAGTTTTTTTTTAACTTTATATCAATTTCGTCGTTTCTATACTTGTAAGTTGTCAAGAAATATTTTAAACGAAATATGTAACATCCAGAAGATCGTTTTTTTCTGTTTTATACAATCGATATGTTTAATTCCATGCAGTGCTGCGTGTAAATCGTTGAAAATAAAGTAATGTCCTGGACGAAAAAATGGAAAAAAGGCCAAAACACAAACGAAAGTAGAAGTGACAATCGCTTATAAATGTTGAAAAATGCTTTTGTCAGATTCGAATTTACTAACAGATTCGCCTCCTGACCAAATTTTTTCATCTTCAGTGGCTATGGGCGAGGCACATTACAAACCATTGTTGACATTTTGGCCGAATCTGTGTTTGTTGCATCTATTGTAAGTACAGTAATGTGAATTGTTTTAAATATTATTTCATCCAATAAATAGTAGAGGAAAGTGCCTTATCCCGATTACCCCACCCCCTAAAGTGGACCCCTCTGTATTCTCCTGAACTCTAGCAGGATCAAGTGTAAATAGTGATTCAGGCTTCTACCAATATGTAGTAGAATGCTCACGTCGTCCGCTTCGTTGGTTGTTCATTAAATCACTATCACGAGCTTTGGCAGTAGACAAACTTTCCACATTCTTCTACATTTTTTAAATTTCTCCTGGATATGGGCAGGTAAGCCTTCCGACCTACATACACCCATAAAAGATAAGTTTTTATGTTAATGTTTATCACTAGACTGTTTTGTTGAGAAGTTTGGCTAAAAATATGCTGGGTTAAGAAAATACAGGCTATAGTTGCGCAAACCGGACCCCTTCAGTTGCCTAAACCGGACCTCTTATTATTTTATGCTTAAAGTCAAATTCGTTCGTCTTATCTACGCCTTATAGAACATAATTGTTGGAAGCTAAAATGGCTAAAGAAGTCAAGGAAGCTGAACAGTAAGAAAGTAATCGTGTTGGAGGATGCAAAAGCAGTCGCGGCCAGGAGCTTGGATCAGATGTAGGGCCTCTAGGAAGAGCTTGTGGAAAGGAGCCTTAATTTAAGGAAAAATGTTAAAGAATCAAGCATTGAGGATGAGAAGAGCGTGACCTCTGGAACATCGGAATTAAAGATGGAGTGTTCTCTTCCAAAAATAATGGCGGTTGGTGCGTGTTTTGCGACAGGAATTTTTTATATATATATATATATATATTTCATAAAGGGAAATTTGGATGATGTACAGGTATGTTATACGTTTAGTGTGGGCCCATATGAGTTGTGCTTGGGCTCAAAAGGATGTCTGCATCTGCGATTTTTGTCGCTTAACGATTTAATTCTTTTATGTATTTTATGTCTCTTCATATAACCTTCATACATGCTATATTTGTATTTTTTTTTTTTTTTTTTTTTTTTTTTTTTTTACTAAGACCTGTAGCTGTTATATTTCACTTTAAAATATGTTTTCTGTGATTCGATACCATTTTCTAATTTTGTCTAGTGTTACGTCGTTCATTTTTATGTGGGATCCGGTTTAGGCAACTATTTTTCATATCGCCAAACTATAGAGTTTTTTTAAAATAGTTTTTTACTAATGATTTTTAATTATATTTTTTGAAAACAGCATTTACATGACGCATTCTGAATTAATTATTTCATGCTTCAAAAACATATTTTTTATTAATTTATATTTTTTAGAAGTAATGAACAAAATGGGGCTCTGGTCTTGGGCACTTTCTTCTATGTAAATGAAGTTTAAATTAACATAATCTCTTCTTAATTAAATATAACTTCATTGTTGTCATAGTTCGGTGCAGTATCTTCGGCAACAAAGCAAACTGTTGTTTGGTAGACTCGTACAGTGTATTCGTTCCCTTTGTCGCTGTTGGTCATTGGTCGCACGTGATCTAGCTCCAGCCAGTCGCGGACGGAAGCGAGACTGGGATACGCGCATTATCGCTGGTCCCTAAACTGATCCTTGTGGTGTGTGTGTGTGCAGGGCACTTGTCTGTCCGCCCCCGTCAGTTTAATAACGGAGGGCTGGTGAGCTAATCATGTCTGCAGACTCCAGCCTGTTTGCCTCCGTCTCATCATACCGCCAGTGGAACATATTCCAGACGCAGGGGCTACAAAGCTTCCTCTCGTCTCCAGTAAAACCAAACAGTTCCTAACGCTGCAGCTATAACATAGTGACTGATCAACTAAAAAAAATTAAACAAAAGTCATGACAAACACAAATAAAAGAAAAGTAATTAAAGTATTAAGCTGTATCTGATTAATATATATATATATATTAATTTTGCCTTCAACAGTACGTGGCATTAAACAAATATCAGGAATTTGCATAAACAAGCAATGTAGCACAAGAAAAATACACAAATGTTGAAAAATCCTTCACCTTTTGAGGAGGGTGATGAGGGGATGTATCAGAAAAGTAAAATAACTGATTACAAAACTTTGGTCAGACCATTTCCTGAGTATGGTAGTGTAGTATGGGACCAACATTTTGGGTATCAAATATAGGAGTTCGAGGGGGTACAATGAAGGTATTAGATTGTTCGTGGTTTAATTAATATGATAAATAACCAGTCCACCATACAGTTCAGTTTAAACTTGTTTTTATTTTCATAAACACGACGTCAAAGATACTGGTTAAATGCATACAACCCAGAGATTGCATATAACACTCCTTCCACAGACTATACACTCCTTCGCCGTCGTATATTGAGTCTGTATAAACTGTTTCTCTGTCTCGGATGTTAGCTTTATATAAACTCCGCCGAAATTTCTAGAACACTTCAAAAGATTCCGACAGATATTTCTCGAACATTAACAATACTTAAACAATTTAAACATACTAAAAACAATCAGAATTAATACATATCATTTACAAAATGGTCAGAAATGGAAATTAAAGATACTTAAACACAAAATTATCGACAGAAATCATTTTAAACTGTAGCAAATTGTCTTTTAGACATCGTAACTTGCATTAATACTTGGAATTACGAACATTTAAGCAATTCTCTTGCACAATTCTGTTCTTAAACATATTAAATGGCCTTTAAAAAATGTCTTTTCTTAAAACAAAGTCTATATTCATTGATTTACAGGAAATTGCATAACAAACATACCAGATCATATTCAACCAAACTCTAGCTTACTACAAATGCTTCATAAAATAAAATTCCATATAAGGTTAGGTTTGAGGGCTGTTACAAAGGGCTGCTAGATTTGTCTCTGTAAATAACCGCAGAACATATTCAGTAATTGACATCATAAAGGACCTGAAATGGTATTCATTGGAAGACAGATGGAGGGTGAAGAGGGTCACAGGAGTGTACAAGGCGTATATTGGTGATGAGGAGTGGAAAGAAATTGGTGGGAAAATAATGAGAGGTGCATGGAAGGAAAAAGATGACCATGACCACATAAGGATGTGGTAAAATTTTCGTTCGTAAGTAAAGGTGTCGGGGATTGGAATAAATTAAGAAGAAAATTGATGACTAATTTACCAAAAATGCTGAAAGAATTTAAAGTTGAAATCAGTAGAAGGCAAAAGTAGGTAGAAAAGTTAAGGGGAAAAATGGGGTGTGTATGGAAAATGCCACCGGAGCATCATCAAATCTAATTACATCATACAATCACAACACATTATACTTACATATGATTAAAATGTAGGGAATACAAAACAACTATATACCGGTATGTACAAACACAAATTAACAGTTATTAAAAAAAACTTATTAAACTTGACCTTAAAGGATCAAGGATTTATAGATTTATACACTGTATGAACGCATAATTTGACGTCTTTAACAAGATCTCTGATGTCACAGAAATCCGTAAACAAAATCGGTGCATGCCAACGATATTACAAGAACAACGTCAGAAATCCACATGATGTGATCATGGAGGAAGGAAATATATGGAGACGACGCAAGAGACCTCCACCACGCATTGAAGTGAAGCAGGGCGGAGGAGGAGTGGGGGGGGCCTGGCCGGAGTGGAGGGGGCATGGCCGCTTCCATACAGACACGGGGAATATGTACAAAAACCTCAAGGGGACTCTAGGATAAAGGTGACGCCACAATCTGGTGATGGATTATTATGTAACTCGATATGACAAATAAAAAATGAAGAATAAAATTTTTTGGTATCCTGCTTAGTTTTCGAGATATTCTGTCTCAAATGTGAAATGGTTTTGGTTGAAATTCAGAAGAAAAAATTGGTCAAAGTCAAATTTGATGATGAATTCTTATTTAAAAAGACGAGACAAATGAAAAATAAAGAATAAAAATTTTCGATATCTCACCTAGTTCTAGAGATATACTGTATCAAAAGTGAGGTGTCTTGAGTTGAAATTGAGAAGAAAATTTTCGCAAAAGTCAAATTTAATGATCGATTCTTATGTAACACGACGAGACAAATCGAAAATAAAGAATAAAATTTTTCGATATCTTGCTTAGTTTTCGGGATATACTGGGAACACCGCAATTGTTTGGAAGCGCAATATCGCCGCTGCCGCCACTGCGCATGCACGAGCCTGCTTCACCAATTTAACGTCACTTCTCCTCCATATATTTCCTTCCTCCATGATAATTTGACGTCTTTAACAAGATCTCTGATGTGACAGAAATCCTTAAACAAAATCTGTGCATGCCAACGATATTACAAGAACAACGTCAGAAATGCACATGATGTGTTAATACAGACAGTCAATCTGTTTTCTAAGACAGTGTAAAAGTAAAGAGACAGAACTCTATTTTACCTAAGCGAAAAGAATAAA
>JARYHS010014528.1:0-12357 GCA_031002005.1 Vandiemenella viatica
CACTCACAGCATCACCGCTTGCCTCCACGACAGGCCAGTTTCGAAACACATTTTAAACAGCCATGGAGATACAAAGGTTTCACGTTCAAACATAAGGTTAGACGTAACAGATTACAATTTTAGGCAGTTTTCCGTAACCTTCCAAGCAAATGCTGTGACGATCCTCAATTGCTAATTAAAATAAAAATTCAAAATGCACAAAGAAATTAACCATTAACACATCCAAATCAATGTGAAAATATACACTGTGCAACAAGTCAGAACAACTAATATGGAGATGTGGTGGAGGTTTTATGCCCATAAAGTGGATGGACTGACTAAAAATAGTCCAAAGTCAATTCAGTGCTTATGATAGCACGCTAGCAAATACCTGTTCAAATTTTTATTTCTTTCCTTTTTCATACTTTGAAATTTCAAATGATGATGTCATACAGCATTTTCCAAGAGATGGAAAGTAGTGACACTATCTACTTGTGGTCTGTGAAAATATATTTAAGGTATTGGCGTATCTGCTAATAAAAAAAAAAAAGAGAGAGAGCAGCATGGAAACAAAATAAACAAAGGAGGTGTGCAGATGGATTTTTCAGGAGTGGTACAGAACTTATTTGGAACAGGAACAAACAACAAAAGAGTAAACAAATTTCCTTACTCATCTGTCTCTTCTGAACTCTTCAACATAAAAATTTGTAACCACACACTCCTTAAATTCTTAATAACTGTAACAGGATTATGGTGTAAGAATCAAGTAGGGGTGAGAACAATTATAAGGGCTTAGTGGGACATTTTCTTTGGTTAACCTTTGTGTGTATCAAATTAAAGCTAGTAACCTACCAACTCTCAAAACATTTCGAGTTTTCTTTTTGTGACAGGAATAGATGACTGTCTGTCTGTCTCTCTCTCTCTCTTCAGGAATTACAAATTTGAAAATAATTTGCTGTGATATGTAGCTCACCAAAGTTAACAAGGAAACTATAACAATCTTCATGGAGCACACAGTTTTCACAAAATAGCTAAATGAATAATTTTATGAAATCTGAAACTTTAGTAAAAATGTATGTATCATTTAGACCAGAATTTCATTAATTGGCATTCACTAAACAATGCACACTGAAGAGCCAAAGAAACTGGTACACCTGCTTAATATCGTGTAGTGCCCCTGCGAGCACGCAGAAGTGCCGCAACACGACGTGGCATGGACTCGACTAATGTCTGAAGTAGTGCTGGAGGGAACTGACACCATGCATCCTGCATGGCTGTCCATAAATCCGTAAGAGTATGAGGGGGTGGAGATCTCTTCTGAGCGGCACGTTGCGAGGCATCCCGGATGTGCTCAGTAATGTTCATGTCTGGGGAGTTTGGTGGCCAGCGGAGGTGTTTAAACTCAGTAGAGTGTTCCTGGAGCCACTCTATAGCAATTCTGGGCGTGTGGGGTGTCGCAATGTCCTGCTAGAATTGCCAAGTCAGTCTGAATGCCCAATGGACATGAATGGATGCAGATGATAGGCCAGGATGTATATGTACACGTCACCTGTCAGAGTCGTATATAGACATATCAGGGGTCCCATTTCACTCCAACTGCACACACCCCACACCATTACAGAGCCTCCACCAGCTTGAACAGTCCCCTACTGACATGCAAGGTCAATGAATTCATGTCTCCATACCCATACACGTCCATCCGCTTGATACAAGTAGAAACGAGACTCGTCAGACCAGGCAACATGTTTCCAATCATCAACAGTCCAGGCGAGGCATAAAGCTTTGTGTCATGCACTCAGCAAGGGTACACGAATGGACCTGCGGCTCTGAAATCCCATATCAATGATGTTTCGTTGAACGGTTCACATGCTGACACTTGTTGATGACCCAGCATTGAAATCCACAGCAATTTGTGGAAGGGGTGCCCTTCTGTCACGTTGAACAATTCTCTTCAGTTGTCGTTGATCCCATTCTTGCAGGATCTTTTTCTGGATGCAGCAATGTTGATGTTTTACCAGATTCACGATATTCACGGTGCACTCGTGAAATGGTCGTACGGGAAAATCCTCACCTCATCGCTACCTCGGAGATGCTGTGTCCCATCCCTCGTGTGCTGACTAACACCACATTCAAACTCACTTAAATCATGATAACCTGCAATTGTAGCAGCAGTAACCAATCTAACGTCTGCGCCAGACACCTGTTGTCTTATATAGGCATTGCAGATCGCAGTGCCGTACTCATCTCTGTGTTTGCATACGCATGCCTATGCCAGTTTCTTTGGCTCTTCAGTGTATTAATAATAGCTTCCTTCTCAAGTAGTCTACGTGGCTCAAAAATTGAATTGTCTAACATATTAAGCCAATGTTAAAATTAGGAACTAATTGGGCTTTACAAATTAACCTCAAAACTATATTGCACAAAGAGCAGACAATAAATTAAACTGAAAAAATTGAAGAGCCAGCAAATAAAACATGTTAAGTCTATTTAAAAAAACAGAGAGAGAGAGAGTTATAATGTTATATTCTGGTTGTTGTTAATTAATACTGTGTGCAGTCCAATTTTGATGGCAAAAACATGTTTCACTTTGAAATTTCACATAAATGGGAAGCATCTGGCCAGTCCCTAATTCAAATCTGTTTCATGCGAAGTGAAAAGTGGAATTAACATGTTTTATTTGTTGGATCTTCAATTACACTATACAAATGAAACTTGTTACATTAATTTGAAAAAATTCCTAGCGCAAGATGAGAGGATAGTTTCAAAGTGATTTGACCAGCTACCTTGACAGTGTACTTGTCGGCCAGCGCGAGGACTGGCAGCACGACGGTGTGGTTGATGTGTATCTGGCCGGTGTAGAAGTAGTGCAGAAAGCTGATACAAAGTGATGAGACCACTGGGAATGCACTGGGTGGTTTTTTAGGCTGAGGGAGGAAGAGCCGAAAAACGAAATTCAGTTACGGACAACCCAATCAGATGGAACACCGGAATGTAGGAGCAACGTAAAAGAATCTCAACACTTAAAAGTTCTCGTAATTAACTGTAGAAGCGTTTGTAACAAACAACCGGAACTTGAAAGTGTTATTTGTAGTACAGAAGCGGATATCGTTATCGGTACAGAAAGTTGGTTGAAACCGGAAATAAGTTCCGCCGAAACTTTTAAAGATAGCATGAACGTTTTTCGTAAAGACAGATTACATTCTCATGGAGGTGGGGTATTTATAGCTGTGAGTAAATTTCTCCCATTAAATGAAATAGACGTCAATACGATCTGTGAAATCATATGGATTAAACTCAACGTTGCTGGGTCAAACCTCATCACAGGCGCCTTCTACCGTCCAACCAATTCCGAATTAGCTATCGTCGAGGAGTTAAGAAATAATGTAAATAGTATAGCTAGCCGTTTTAAGGATCATGCTATGATTCTAGGAGGCGACTTCAATCTGCCTTATATTGACTGCCGTAATTACGTTCACATCACAGGTAGCAGGGATAAGGCAGCTTCTGAAGTAATTCTCGAGTTGTTGTCAGATAATCATCTCGAGCAGCTAGTTAATGAACCTACGCGGTGTCATAATGGTAGCGAAAACATTTTAGACTTGCTGGTTACCAACAGGCCAGAATTAATCATCAACATTTCAACGACCACAGGAATAAGCGCTCACAAAACGGTAATTGCGACTATCAAATTAATGGCCAAGCGAAAAAGTAAAAAAGGGCGGATTGTATACAGATTCAGTAAGGCCTCAAAGGAGTGTTATAGAACCTGCCTGAGGAATAATTACCATAACTTCAAGTCAACAAAGGACACCGTTAAAGAGATGTGGCATCGTTTTATACATATAGTCAGGGAAGGCTTGGAAATACATACACCAAAGTGGAAAATAAAGGAGAAAATGATCCACCGTGGTATACATGCAAAGTCAAAAGATTACTCAAAAAACAAAGGAAAATACACACATGCTCAAGAAGGAAGGGGTGTCGCAGCGATTTAGAAACCTTAGCTGATTTAAGAGGACGTATTAAGAATGTAATGCGCGAGGCCTTTAACGATTTTCATTCCAACTCTCTCTCTAAGAGTCTCACAGAAAACCCAAAGAAATTTTGGTTGTAAGTACGAAAAGTTAATTGTACCAACAGCAATATTCCAGCACTAATTCGTGAAGGTTCCGAGGTTAATGAAAGCCGCGATAAAGCTAATGTACTAAATACTGTATTCAAAAATTCATTTACAAATGAACATAAGGATAGTATTCCTGTTTTCCCATGCCGTGGTGAGTCGGTGATGGAATCATTAAGAATAGACACTGCAGGTATCATAAAGCAATTAGAGCTCCTGAAGTGGGGGAAAGCACCAGGCCCGGATGGAATTCCAGTAAGAGTATTTTCAGAGTATGCGGCGGAAATCGGGCCACTTCTGTAAATAGTCAGTAATATATTCAGTAAATCATTATAAGAGCGAAAAGTACCTTCAGACTGGAAAAATGCGCAAGTAACTCCGATTTTCAAAAAAAAAGTGATCAAATTGATCCTGGAAACTATCGTCCCATATCTATAACATCTGTTTGTAGTAGAGTTATGGAGCATATTATATGCTCGAACATTATGAATTTTCTAGATGATAATTTGCTTACAACAAAATCAACATGGATTTCGGAAGAAAAGATCATGTGAAACACAGCTGGCCCTATTTACACACGACGTAATGAAAGTTATCGATGCAGTAGGTGAAATTTTTTTAGATTTCCAGAAAGCCTTTGACTCTGTGTTACACAACCGCATTTTAGCGAAGCCTTTTTAGATTGTTTGCTGATGATGCGGTTATTTATAGGGAACTAAGAAATTTGGCCGATTGCTTAGAAATTCAGCGCGATCTGGATGTTATTTTGGCTTGGTGCGCTGAGTTGCAACTTACTCTAAATTGTAAAAAGTGCAAGACAATGAGCATAACTAACAAAAAGAATCCGATTGTTCAGAAATATGAGTTAAACAATACAGTTATTGATATGGTCGATTCTATGAAATATTTGGGAGTAACAGTACAAAGGAACATGAAATGGGACATACACATTAATTCGTTAGTAGGTAGAACAAATTCTAGGCTACGATTCATAGGCCGAATCTTGAAAAATTGTAATGAACAAACAAAGGAGATAACGTATAAATCTCTTGTGCGTCCACATTTGGATTATTGTTGTGCCATTTGGGACCCGTTTCGTAAGGGGTTGATCGAAAGTATAGAGAAAGTACAGAGAAGAGCCGCTCGATTCGTGACCGCTTGCTACAGTCCTTATGAAAGCATCGCAGAACTGATTAGTAGACTAGGTTGGGAGTCTCTGGTAGATAGACGACACACGTTTCGTTTAAACTTATTGGTAAACATGCGTACTCCCACTTTCACTTTTGAGTGTAGTGAAATACTTCTTCCACCAACCTATTTGAGTCAGAAGGACAGGAAAGATAAAATTAGAGAAATAAGGTGCCGGACAGATTCTTATATGAATTATTTTTTCCCTCGTACCATTAGGGATTGGAATGCACAGCAAAGAGATTAGCTTTGGTGCTGAGCACCCTCTGCCACCCACAATTTTGTGAATTGCAGAGTATATATGTAGATGTAGACCAGTTACCTTGACATTGTACTTGTCAGCGAGTGCGAGGACAGGCAGCACGACGGTGTGGTTGATGCGTATCTGGCCTGTGTAGAAGTAGCGCATGAAGCTGGCGAACACAGCTGCGCACGCCGGGCTCTCCTGCAGACGGACGTGGCGCTCCTGCGACTCGCTCCACTCTCTCTTCATCAGCATCACCTGACACAACATGGGCACAGCAAAATTAACATCCCAACATTATTCTACGATGCTGGGTTTAAAATAGCATGCTTTACACAAAAGTCACCTCCGTTTCTTGGTTAATTTGGAGCAATATAACACCAGAATCGTAATATTCAAACTGTACAAATAGTGAAAAACTTTTTGTATATATGGCTTTACACCTTGTCAACGTCGAGGTCATTAGAGGGGGGATGGGACTGGGGACAAGGAACGGGAAGGAATTCGGCCATGACCTTTTGAAGGAAGCATCCCGGCATTCACCTGGAGTGATTTGGGGAAATCATGGAAAACCCAAATCTGGATGCCTGGACGGGGATTTCAACTGCCGTCCTCCCGAATGCAAGGCCAGAGCGTTAACCGGTCATACACCACACTCGGTCACAAATAGTGAAAAGTTTATTTACAATACACTAAAATGACACTAAGGAAATGAGTTTTAGGTGATATAAATAACAAAGGACATGGAAAATAACACATCAGTTACCAAAGTTGAGGGCTCTGATGAGTGAATAACACACGATGTGGTAACCCTCAGTGTGTGCACGCCTCCAGAACAAAATGGCTCACTCTCTAGTGCATGAATAAGGTTTTATATGGAAATATTATATTTCTGTGTCCTTGTTGTATGTTATTCACTCGTTGCAGCCCTCAACTTTGGTAAGTGATGGGATATTTTTCCAATCATTTGTTATTTACAATACACAAGCATTGATACCAAGTGAACTTGTGCACAGAGACAGTGTATCATTAAATAGCATTTTGTAGAACTCTGCCAATATGAATACTTGTGTCTAAAACAACAGACAATACAATGGTATTAAAGTGACAACACATACTGCTACACTTCTTCATACGTACTCCCCCCCTTCCTCCACCCCTTTTCCTTGTGCTTTTACAGCTCATCAACATTGAGTTTATTAGAGCAGTGGAATGATAGAGGATAAGAAATGGAAAGAAATTTAATGACTGCTTTTCAAAGGCCCATCACAGAGTGACTACGAAAACTACACTAAAGTAGATCTGGATGGCTGAACTGGGCAGCTCCCCACATGTTGGGCCTGCTCTACCCACGCACTCACTTTCGTACGCTCATTTCAGGTATTGATTTTTATGTAACTTTTTCTTTAATACAGTTTGATGTTTGGCCATAAAAGCAGTATAGTAAAAATATTCTACCATTCAATTAGACGACCGAATAAAGATAGTTAAAAATTATAATTAAATTGTCCAAAAATTTGTAGGTAAACTTGAAACCTCAATAGCTGTATCCGTTCTTCCAGTTTGGTTGATACCACGTGTACCGTATATCCCAAAACAAAGAGAAGTGGCAGACAGCAAAACTATATGCAGAAAACTCAATCACTATAGTCTGTGTTATCTGCAAAGAACACCATTCCAGACCAAGAAATTGCCGAATAGCTTCCAGTTAGCTGTAAATCGTAATACCTAAGCAGTTGTTTTTACAGCATTAAAAGACATGGTACAATCAAAGAACTGCCAAGGCAATGACTAAATAACATCTAGTGAACAAAAGATATACAGTATCACATCACTTGGTTCAGATTCTGGACCAAGATATCCATTTAAACCATACTCAACAGCGGTCACCAGAAGCAGTCTCGGGCAAAATGTTTAACATGCCTGATGCAGGATTAAGATTCCAATTTTGATTGGACTTAATTCAAAAAGAGATTTGTTTTATTGATGTAAAGAATAATAGGATGTTTCCCAACTCCACGAAAACCTTCAGGTCCCTTCAACCAATAGGATATTCGTGTTCAGCTGATGTGTGCAAAGGGTTTTACGTGCAACAAATCAGTATTATTATTTGTCACATGAATGATCCCTGCCAGTAATGCAATAAGTATTCAGTTTTTGCTTTAAGTATGTAAAACAAAATTTTTAGTTTACAAACAGTTACCCATTTGCTAAAAGTAACTGGAACTGCCAGACATAAAGGAAGTAAAATAAACCAGTTAAAGATGATACAGAAGCAGAGAAGAGCAAAGGAAAATCTTATAGCTTTCCCCTCTTCACTCCAAGCCTGGTAGATGTTAACCAAATGAACATTACTTAACATTTAAATTTAAAAGCATCTAACAAACACATTGAAAACTGATGGAAGATCACCTCTCTTTGTCAGAAGATGCCTCAATTTAAACAGCATTTAAGCGTAATAAGGATAATTTTTTCTAAACTGAAGCAAGAATTATTTCTTTTCTGCCTTGGACTGGGAAATATATTCTAAAATGTTCACCTGGAAGACCTCGCTAGACGCGCAGAGAATGAGACGGTGCGCGGGGTATTCGACACCTGCGACCACCAGCGTCACGTCGCTCATAAGGTGTTCTGCATACAGCGTCGATAACTTTTCCAGTACCGTATCAGAGTTGTCCACCTGGAAAAAAATTTAACAGTTACCACATAGTGTTAAAAAGTTATTCTTCTACTTGTCTAATAAAATATGTAATGAACCAATGTGATAAAAAACAAACACAAGGAAAGTAAATCTGCTTAGAAAAAAAATAAGAATGCACAAATATTCAAACGACACCAGAAAAAGGCCAAAACGAGTGCATAGTAGTAGTTTTAGTTCTTAGTCATGTGAGAGGAAATGAAGAGCACTGCAAGGTAAACAAGTGTAGACTTATCTATTATCACAGCATAATTATATTTTTAACATCAGAATCCGATTGCTCACGAGTACAAAATAAACAATTCAGCTGTTGACACGGTGGATTCCCTGAAGTATTTGGGGGTGATAGTACAAAGCAACATGAAATGGGACTTGCACATAACTTCCGTCGTAGGCAAGGCTAATTCTAGATTGCTATTCATAGGTCATATTTTGAGGAACTGTAATGCTCATTCAAAGGAGATAGCATATAAAACACTAGTGTGTCCGCATCTGGATTACTGTTGTGGAGTTTGGGATCCGTATCACAAGGTTCTGATTGACTCAGTGGAGAGGGTGCAGAGGAGAGCCGCTCGATTCGTGACTGGTTGTTACAGCCCTTATGAAAGCGTCACAGAATTGATACATAGGTTGGGCTGGGATAGGTTGGAAGACAGACAACGTAGCTTGCGTCTGAATTTATTGGAGAATATGCGAAAAAATTAGCAGTGCAATGAAATACTTCTTCTGCCAACCTATTTAGGTTGCAATGACCGGAGGGATAAGATTCGAGAAATAAGATGCCGTACTGATGCTTTTATGTATTCCTTCTTTCCTCACGCTATTCGGGATTGGAATGCACGTGTTTAGGATTGGTGCTTAGCACCCTCTGACACCCACATTGTTTGTGATTTGCAGAGTATGGATGTAGCTGTAGATCTTTGTCTTCACACCCACTATGTCATCAGCCCTAGTAAGTGGTGGATTTACTTTGTCTGCCCTTTCCCTATTAATGTTTCTTTACAGCATTTTCTTTCTCTAGACATTTGAGTCAGGCAGAAATACATTTTAGTATTAAATTTTAAAAAAAATACACCCTAGATGTTACCAAAAAACACCTGCACTATCTTATATCTTTAAACGAGCAATTCTTGTATATATATATATATATATATATATATATATATATATTTCGGAAACGGCTATGACGATTTGGATGAAATTTGGTATTTAGATAATGTTTTGTTTTAAGATTACCTGAATAGTTGTCTTCCCTACTAAAAAGCGAGTTTACAAAATATGAACAATTTTGTCACTCCGTATATCGAAAACGGCACTAGCGCCATCTCGAAGACAATTCAGGTACCAGAAAGCCTACAAATAGATTTTCTTTGATTCCAAAGAATAAGTAAACGAACAGTTCTTGTATACTGGCTGACCCGTGGAAATATTAGCACTGCAAGTTCAATTGTAAAACATTTAAAAAGAAAGATAATTAAAAATTTATCAATGGTTTTATCAGAGGTGATAACTTTACAGAAACTTCTTTGAAATTAATATTACCGGTACCAGTTATAAAGTAATCATCGTTTACTTTTTGACTATAAATAGTGGTTGTTAGTTAGCCATTAAATACTACCACCTTAATTATAAAACATCTTTCGATTTCTGTTCAATATACAAGATTTCGAGTAGAGTTTGATAATAAAGTGCATAATTAAATATTAATACATCTACAAATTCCTGAAAAGCCGCGTGCGAGTGCACATACGAAAAAACGGGTTCTGATAAATAGAATCTTGCCTTTTGAATCGTCTGACCTTGTGCTTTATTGTTTATAACGAAGGTTACTTCTTATGGGAATTGTTTTATTATCATTTTGAAATGCTGATCAGAAGATGTGAGATTACTGCGAGGTATGAGCATAGTTTTATCGTAGCACAGATGATGTTCTATTGACGTCACAACCTGATGATGAATTCTCATAGTACTCGATGAAACATATCGAAAATAAATAATAAATTTTCTTGGTTTTCGAGATATAGCATGTCAAAAATCAGTTATAGGTATAGTTCCTTGTGCTTTTGGCAACGTTTCTTTTGGTCCAGGCCGTATTTCAACCTAACAAAAACCACTAGGTACAAAATAAAACATTGAAAGTACATTTCCACCATATAGACATAGTGCTTTTGGTGGATTTTTGACTGGTCCAGGACGGATCTAATCCTAACCTCTTCACTTTTGAGATATAATATCCCCAGAACTAAGTGAGATATCAGAAAAATAAATTCCTTATTTTCGATTTGTCTCGACGAGTTTCATACGAATTCATCAAACTTGGCTATGGCGAAATTTGTCTTCTGGTTCAGGTCGCATTTCAACCAACCACGTCAATTTTGAGATACGATATCTCGAGAACTAAGCGAAATATTTAAAAAAATATATTTTTTACCTTCAATTTTTCTCGTCGAGTTACATAAGAATCCATCATCAAGGGTTATCGTAGAATCCTTTGAATTACCACAAATCTCGCACCATTAATTAATACCAAACTGGCATTAAAATTTCTGTTTAACATATTAATAGAATTTTTTTTTTTTTTTTTTAAGCAATTTGTGAGGCCGTCTCGCAAATGGATCTAGCGATTTGGATGAAATTTCACATATAGATAACGTTTTGATTTTCAAGTTTTTAACACGATTTTTTAAAAAAAAAAAAAGGAGCAACTTTTGTATTTGGTTTCTCGAAAACGGCTCTAACCTCATTACGTAGAAGGTTCAGGTACCAGTAAGCCTACTGATGTTAGTTAAACTTCTCTTTGGTTAACTGTGCACCTCAAAACGCCTAGGAAGCCTTCAAGCCTTATACTTTAATCAAACTTTACTCGAAATCTTGGATACTGAACAGAAATCGAAAGATACCGAGCGAAGATCGGTCACCCAGGTACTAAATAAATAAATCAATAATCAAATTAAACATTTATTTTCATTATTTATTTATTCTGCTTAGAAAATTATATCATCCACTTGTTCCCTCCCATTAGCTACACAAGCTTGCACCATTGCTCTGAAGTATGAATAACTTGTCTGGTCACTTCTGCCACTATCACAGACATGTTTTGTCTAATAACTACTTATAAATCACAGATTTTCCTCTGCACTGTTTGATTTATTGTCGCTGATTTTGGAATGATAGGCTTTACTCTTCTCTTTTTGTTTAAGAAATGTGAACATTTATAGTTACTTCCATTTATTATGTTGACGTTGTAACAGTGAAACGTTGCTTAGGGGTAGTGAGTTCAATCATCAGCTCTTACCGTATAATCTGATACCTGTCATAATATGTCTCTGGAAGGTTCCATTATAAACGGTCGCCAATCTTCTTGTATTCAAACTGCAAGAGATCCCGGTGGGAGGGGGAATAACAGAAATTAAAGTCACAGCTGCAAGTCACTCAGTATATTCTCATAAGTACTGAATTTAAAGCTGGTACCAGGTTCTTCAGACGGTTGAATATTAAATCAGACTTCAAAACATAAACAAGATTGCAGACTATTCTTCAAATAAATGTATGTCAGACATTAGACATCCACTCTTGCAACCCCATTAGAATGAGCTTCAAAGAACTGCTCAACATGTTGAGAAATTGGCTAAGCTGAATTCTGGTCACTAAAAGTTTCCATCACCAGACATTTTGACTGTACTAAAACATCATAAGCCCAAGACTACATGCTGTGGAACAAAGTGTTGAGGATTGTGTCTGGTTACCAACTGGGGCAAGGAAGAAAAATGGTGGGATTTAAATACCTTAGCACCTGGAAAGGTGCACCCCTTGTTTCCCACAGTACCTTATTATAATTTGATTCTTCTGAATTTGGCTATCTTATAGAATGGATTATTTTAAATACTTTTGTCTATGACAATTTTCCTTGTAGTCCTACTTGTTTCGGCGTCATTGATTTCTGAAAGTCGAGGGTTGAATATTTTGATTGTTTATTTTAGCTTCAAACATTTTTAGTTCTTCAAAGTTACTTGCACCATGAGATTCGTTTTAATTTTCTGTTTAATTTTACATATGTCCCACCTCCGGACCATTTTTATTTTGGCCTAACATTTAATTTATAAGTATTGAATTTACTTTTAGCTTTCG